>AYEL01089062.1:0-36146 GCA_000484575.1 Olivierus martensii | reverse complement strand
TGGGGCCGTCGGGGGCACGGTGCCCGTGGGGTGCAGCCTCCACGGCCCCCGTGCAATTACTACACATTTGAACTAATGCTTAATAAAATATATAGTAAATAAATTTGCAAGATAACTTATTATTATACAATATGCTGTTATATAAAGTATTATAAGATTAGATCACAATAGTATATTTCCGCTCATTTATATGAGCGGGGGATTTCTCGTATTTAATTAATATGGAATAGTACTTTGTCGCATCCCACTTTTATACAATTTCTACGGCAAAGCAGTGTTCGATATCGTTTAATTGAGACAACAATTTTTCGTTATTTTCTATTGTTGCAGTGTATGTTTTTAATTCTTCAACATTCGCTTAAGGTTGCGATTTCTGTTATTCCTCCGTTTAGCCAAAATTTCTTTTTGAGGCAATATTGTGTGGATCTGTGTTTTCCCCACCTTAAATTTTTCTGCTAATGCTTGTTGAGAAAGACCTTTCTTATTGTCTTCAATCGTTTTTATTCGCTCATCTAAATTCGAGGCATAAACTTTCCTTTTAGCCATGTTTCAGCATCCAAAGCGCAGTGATAGCATCACACGTGTATGAGACTACATTTGATTATTACACTCGCATAGAACACAAACATCCGGATCCGGTGGCTGGTTGATTTCACTTACCCTGTTTTCCTATATTCCTTCACTTTGCCATAGGCTTTCAACTTATGATCTTTAACGTTTTTAGTACAAAAATTAATTATCAAATCTCAGATACAAATCTAAGGAACTGCATATAAAAAGATATCGTATTAAAGCAGAAATGATTTCGTCATTCCAGCGCTCTATGTGATTCTCTTGGTATGAATGATGGAGAAAAATTCCTACTGTGCAATTTTTTCACTTTTACTGGTTGGCTTAAATGAAATTTAAGAAAATGGTACCGATGTAAGCGATAGTCAATTAGTAGTGATGTTAAAAATTATGGTCGTCGTAGACGGTTTCACTTTATATTTGGTCTATAAAAATGATGGTCGCGTTAGGGAGGTGGTCGTCTTACGGAGGGTTAAATAGCATTATTTCTATGGAAAAAAATCTGGTTCCCATGCAATCGTGGTCGTCACGTCAGATGGTGGTCTTATACAGATGATCGTGAATTTAGTTTTCACTGTATTAAATAAATATTACATAGGCCATATACATTTTTTTCTTTTTATGTATAATTTTTGGAAGGTCTTCCTATACCCTCCAAGATCTCACACTTCTTTTGCTGGACAAATGGCTTATTTTTCGTTTTTGATATACAGTATAATCTATATATGTTCATTTTTTCGAATTTGTATGCACTTTACATCCATATAACTGACTGACATTTTGTCAATGCACTGCAATTTTCTAAAGAAACGTGTTAAAACATACTTCTTTAAAATTTTGTTTATTTTTGCGCACACTAAGTTTGATAGTGTGAGGAAGTTAACTTTGACCTGTCCTATTTTTATTTTGTTATGCACTCTATTATTTTAACGTTATTTTCTTATATTCTAACATATTATATTTTAGTTTAAAAGTTAACTTACTTCCCACGTTCTCCGTCTCCGTCGTTAGCAATCACGTGATACGGAATCGGAACCGTCCTCCGGAAGAGCTGTCCCGGATAATGACGTCATCATCTAATCTAACTAATTTTACCACTGGTCCGATATGAGAATGTAAGAATGATCTCGTATTGATGTTTTGTTCGGAATATAAATTAATTGTAAAGAAGATGACATGAATGAATTACTCTGTAAGCTAATAACCTTAAACTTTACTTATAAGTATGCAAATGAGCGAAGTACGGGATTGTAAGTCACTTGGTGTAAAAATTGACGCATACGACAAGCTAAATGAGGTGTTATCTTGACGTAAAATTGGTAAAAGTGACATTTGAGTTTCTTGTAAAGATCGACGATTGTTTGAAGTTTTATCGGAGGTGGAGGTAGTAGAATTTAAGTAGTATTTACGGTTCTCTTTTTTGTGAATAATTAATTGTTGATATTTGAGTTGGATTAAATCGGCTTTTTGATTAACATTTTGATTGTTGCTTTATTATAGTTTCAATAAAGCATTTATTAACATTTTGAGCTTTATTATAGTTTCAATAAAGCATTTATTAACACTTTTGTAAGTGTTTATTATAGTTTCAATAAAGCATTTATTAACACTTTTGTAAATGTTTTTATTATAGTTTCAATAAAGCATTTATTAACACTTTTTGTAAGTGTTTTGGAGGCATTTATTAACACTTTTGTAAGTGTTTTGAATCTAATAAATTTATATATTTTTGTCATTTAACTTGTTTGAGAATTTCTTCAATTTATTAGTGTGTTCTAACATCGTCTTGTTGTTGTCTTCAATCTAACACTTTTTCGTTACCTGTAGTTGTAAGTTCCGGTTTTGTTCTACCGGTTAACATTATTAGTTGTTAGAACATTTGAAATTAATTAGTTTTAAGTTAGAACTTACTTTAAGACCTGAGCTCAGGCCGAACTCTGGATTGCAGAGTCGTTAGACCGTTAGACTTAGTAATTAATAGTATTGCATTAGTTCTAATACGCGACTTTGCAGTAGTATCTCATTGTTCAGTGCGCTCCGGCTCTCTCTCGATTTTATTAATGACAGAAAAGCCCTTGTGACAGATCTGCTCTTGTCTATATCTTTGCTTCTTCAGGTGTTCAGGACCGGTCACGTGACAGTCATGTCCCTCTCCTTGGTGCTCGATTGCAAACTTTTGAAGCAAATAGTTCAAAAGGCATGAAAATCACTATTTCTGTCCTTCCTGATGCATCGGAATTCTGATCCATTCAGATTAAATTTAGTTTTCATATGAGCACGTTCTTTAAGCTTTTCTTTCTCCGTAGCCATTTTGTTCCATGCCAGAAGGTGCACACATCGCTAGAGCTATCGAAGTTTATTGGTTCCTATTCTCGTGTTATTTAGCAGTTGACTGGTGAGTGTGTTGACTACCGACATCAATGTTAAACAGTATAAGTATAATGTTTAATAAATAATTTATCGACAAATACAAAACAAAAAGGCCTAAAAGCGTGACATTTGGCTATCGCGGGCGGGGCAGCGGGATTGCTTCAGGAAATGCGGGACTGTCCCGCCAATCGCGTGACACTTGGAGGATATATCTTACGTATATATTTTTCTTTATCCTTCGTATAATCGTGTTATTAATATTCTTAATAAAAATTAAGTTGCTTATGTGGAGTTGAAGAAAGTTATGTTCCAACATCAGTTAAAAACAAATAACTCCCGTTTTTGTATTGGTTCCAGGTCTCATAACACGGCTTCAAGCAACACAATGTTTCGATGTCAGTTTTATGGGAGTATAAATTAATTCGGTCCATTTTTTTGTGGTAAAAAATGCATTTATTTCAGAACAAAATGAATGAACAGATTAATCAAAGTATTGTCCATCGCTGGCTACTACCATTTCCCACCTCTCAGGCAATTTTCGAATTCCATCTCGAAAAAATGTCTCGTCTTTTGAGGCGATCCAAGTTACGAGCCAATTTTCGATTTCTGGGAAAGAAGTGAACTGGTGACCTGCCAAATCGTGCTGCATCCGTCGGAACAACCAGTAGTCAGAAGGAGCAATGTCCAGAGAATACGGCGGGTGCGGTAAAATATCCCACTTGAGCGTTTCCAAATATTTTTTTACGAAGTTTGCGACATGAGGCCGAGCGTTGTCATGCAAAATAACTTTGTTATGTCTTTGCTCATATTCCGGCCGTTTTCCTCGTAATGCACGGCTCAAACGAATCAATTGTAGCCTATACCGATCGCCCGTAATGGAATCGCCAGGTTGTAGCAGCTCATAGTATACAACACCCTTTTGGTCCCACCAGATAGAGCATGACCTTGGAACCATGAATATTCAGCCTTGGTGTTGATGTTGAGGTCGATGGTAACGATTGACCGGGCATAGCAGAATATTTTTTCTTCTTGGGGTTGTCGTCGAATATCCATTTCTTATCCCCAGTTACAATCCGATGTAAAAAACCCTTTCTTTGTTGCCTTTGAATCAGCTGCTGGCAAGTGAAAAATCGCATCTCAACGTCTCTCGGTTTCAGTTCATAAGGCACCCAATTTCCTTGCTTTTGAATTATTCCCATGGATTTCAATCGTACGGAAACTGCTTGTTGAGTCAGTCCAATTGATTCTGCAGGCGCCTCTTGCGTTTGACTCAGATCTTGATCGAGTAATGCCTCCAATTCTTCATCTTTGAATTTTTTTGGCTGTCCAGGGCGTGTCTTCAATCTGAAATCACCATTCTTGAAACGTCGAAACCATTCCCTACATGATTTATCAGTTGGAGCATTGTCATCATAAACTTCCACAAGCATTTGATGCGCTTCAGCTGCACTTTTCTTCCAATTAAAACAGAAAACTAAAACCTCCCGCAAATGCTGCTTAGTTAACACAAACTTTGACATATTTAACACAGAAAAAACAACGTTTTTGTTTGAATCTCAAAGTGATATAAACTGAACATTATTGACAGATATTTAACCTCTCTGAAATAAACAATATCAGATGTCACGATAAACATTCGTGACAGACAGCGCCATCTTTTGAAAACGGACCGAATTAATTTGTACTCTATATAATACAGTATTGTTTTAAAAACAAAGTTTTGGTAAAGTGCGTTATTTCTAATGAATTTATTAATAACGACTCGAGGGGCACAACAAAAATTTTTGCTCGGGCGCCAAAATCTCTAGAGCCGGCACTGAGAATAAGTCACAGTGAGAATTTCCAGGAGATACCAATTGAAAATAATACAGGTGTATAGTGCCAGCACTGATGACAAAGAAACAGAAGCCCTATATGAATGAAGTCAATCGAGGAAATGAACACCAACCTGGCACATTTCACAATCATCATGGACGGCTTCAATCAGGGGCGGACTGTTAACTTTGGGGCCTATTCAATTAACCCAAATTAACCTAACACGCTTTAGGTTAGGTCAGGTTAGTTTTGCTAAGCCGTCATATCCTCAAGGGATGTTCTCTATCTGGCGGCGGCCATTTAGACAGCCCATCACAGGCTGGCCAACATCCATGATGGGATTCAACAGGCCGGACCCGGACCCTTCCTGAAAAATTGGAGGTGTGGGACCCGGCCCTCTCGAGGGCGCCCGCCTCGACGTGGCGAGAGGGCTTACCGGTTGTCACTATGCCTGTATCTGGTGGATCCGGATCGTCCATAGTGACAGGGAGAAACTAAGAGGTGGCCAAATGCTTGGCGAAATTCTGGCGAAGACGACCCCACACCTCCGACGGGCGTGTGCAGACGTCGGTATGTCCTCGGCGAGTCGAAAGGAAGTGGTTCACCCGAGTAGACAAGCCGTGGGAAGTCCTAGCCGGATAATTCGCCCTCGGATCTCGATTGACTTTCTATAGAGAGATCCAGTAGCAATGCAACTGGTCGGCCTGGGAAAGGCCCACGCCCCGGCCCCCAGTTGGCTGCCCCTAGTGAAGAAATTCCTATAGGTCAGTAGAGCGTGGCTGCACCCATCCCTGGTTGATGGATGCTCTGTAGTTCGCCACTCGACCGTCCGAGTCCCTGCGGATCCGGGATTAAGAATCGGTCCGACGTATGCCCCGCGTGAGGTACGAGTCCTCTATAAGGGTCCCAATCCCAAGGCGTTGTACCGGTCCGAAGGGATGAATGGTGAAGAGATAGAAGCCGTTCCGGTGCCCACCCGAGGGTTGGCCTTGCTCGGGCTGATTGGGTTCTACCAGAGGCCGGGGAAGCTTGCTTCCTAGGGAATCACAAAACCTCGGGGAGTTGATCCGAGCGATATTCGATCATGGCAAGGCGCCTGGAGCCCGGCCATTGCACGGCGTCGGTCGATATCGTCTCCATGGTGGCCCGCCAGTCTGGCGCGGACAGTGGGCTACATCGGTGATCGAACCGGGGGAGATTCTCGCCCTTTTCAAGTTGGGTCGGCTGGTCGTCATGCCTTCCGCCCATCCGATGCGATTATTAGTAAGGGTTCTGCTCTTGTGGAAGGTTCGGGTATACTTTACTCTTCCGACCTTCCTGCGGGCTGTCGCGATTTTCGCGGCGGTTGCGCCCGAGCTTTGGTGTCCTAAGGATTTCCCATTTTTGGGAGAACTTGATGTGAGAAAACCGTCGAGTTTTCGATCCCTTCGGGGACTGTCCGGTCGCTCAGTAATGAGCACCTCTCTGTAGCAAATACACAGCCTCTTGTGTCTCCGCTCCCTCTGTGGACGGAGGCGATTCTCGGCCCGTAAAGGTCGCTTCGGCCACACAGTGCACGGGATACGAATGCGGCCTTCTTACTTCTAGGCCTGGCATATCTTAGGAGTCCTCCGTATTCGTATTTCGTTCGCTTTGTGGATCAGAGTGGTGGTCAGGCGAGACCGCACCCCTAAGCGAAGGCAATGATTAAGCCGAGATTATTCTCGCAGACGTTAAGTACCCTGTAGTACCCTAGTAGGTGGAGCGGGGGAAAAGCTTCGGCTAAGTCTCAGAATACGACATGAGCCTGTGGGACCCGGATTCTCCAGGATGGTAAGCTACAGCTTTAGCACGCGGACATCCGGCAGACCTAACATGTTTTAGAGGAGCTAGACTCGCACTACCATTCCGACATTGCACGTTATTTGCATAACTGACAGATGACAAAGTACAGTATTTTGATTTTACTGACTATCGACAGAGCCGATAGAAGACAGACCTTATTTATTATTTAATGTCATTTAAAACATTGATATTTGATATTTTATTCAAATCCAAGTGCTGCAAACCAACCATTTAAACTTTGTCTAGGCACGAAAATTTTTTATATAATTTATTTTTTTCTTAAATTTTTAATTTAAATTGTTATTTTTATTTTTGACCGCGAAGGGGTCCTGGGCTGCAGTCCATAAAAACCACGCCTAAATCCGCCTCTGGCTTCAATGCAAAAATTGGAAGAATACAACAGAACCTACGTATCTTGGCAATGTTACCGCGAGTAGTAGAGGAAGCAGTTAAAATGAAATGCTGAAAACAGACGAGGACAGCATCAACATCGAACTTCAAGGTAGGAGGAGTGCCAGTATACAACTAACTAAAGTCATTTATGGTCCGTCGTCCGTCGTTCGCCAGACAAGTACGGACACCCTTTTCCAGTCTATTTGCCGACAATCGGATTCAACGATTGGCTGTGTGTGTGTCACATGATCCGCTTCAGCCATTTTGGAGATAAAGCGGCGGACCATTGTAAATTAAAATTCACAACTATTCTTACAATAATGTAGTATTTACAGCTAAATGAAAATTTTAACTTTTTAGCACAATATTACTCAGAAATATTGGATGATAATTTTAAATATCCTAAATGTTGGATAATATTTCTGAATAATATTGTGCTAAAAAGTTAAAATTTTCATCTGGCTGTAAATACTACATTATTGCAAGAATAGTTGTGAATTTTAATTTAAAATAAATTAATGTGATAACAAATAAATATTTGTTCTATTTCCAATCGGATTCAACGATTGGCTGTGTGTGTGTCACATGATCCGCTTCAGCCATTTTGGAGATAAAGCGGCGGACCATTGTATGACGTCACAGCTCAGTTCGTTTTGAGTACTCAGGCCTTGTACTTCAGAGGGTGGTGGCCCGGCCCGTAGATCCCCATATCGCAGAGACAAATGGACTAGTAACCATGACGTCACAGCTCAGTTCGTTTTGAGTACTCGGGCCTTGTACTTCAGAGGGTGGTGGCCCGGCCCGTAGATCCCCGCCTCCACAATCCTACTGACCCCTTCGCAGGAGTGGGCAGTCTATGGGCGGGCTTGTTTCGTCCGGCCACTTAGTATTGTCCCAGAATTGAAAGTGGCGTCATCTCTTGACAAAAAACCTAATCTTGAAACTGAAGTCAGTTATTATTTTCATGTGTTTTATTTTGAAAATCAATATTTGTCTTCTTGACACTTATAATTATGCTTACTGGACTAATTTAATTAATTATTATTATTTACCTATACTATAAAATAACCAAGGCGTTCCGTAAAAATTTCGGCATTTGTGAAGTGGTCCGTCATTGAAAAAGTTTGGGAAACGCTGTCTATGGAATAGTGGCAACATGCGACCGATTTATATGAAAACTACTGTCCGCCCACGAAAGCCAGCGCCTAGCTAAGGTGGATGAGTCCAAAAGCGAAAGGGAGTATCACAGTTGATATAATGACCGGTAGAATTGTTTCGGTTTCGATTTACTTTTCTTTGCATATTTCTGTTGTCATCTTAGTGTTTTCGCTTAAACTTCCATTCAACTTCAGTTATCTTGCGTTTGAAAACATTCATATGCGAAACTGTCATCCCTATATTGTCACTGGACTCGTTCAGTTAGCGCAGCGTACTTGCGTCGATGGTCGCGGCTAAGTTGGAGGACAGTAACAAAACATGTTCCTAAGCGATTTTTTTCGTTAGCTTCTTGTATAGCTAGCGTATCAGATCATCCCAAATTAATTTATATTTTTGGTCTCTTTTAATGATATAATTCTTATATACTGTATAGTACTGAATACAATATGAAAACGCTACATGGTCATCCGTCGATTTTTGCGAATGTTACGTATCGGGGAAGTAACGCACTTTATTAATCTATGCAATATTCATTTCTATATTTATAAACTATATGTACACGAAATCGAAAAAATATTCTATTTTATAACAAAAACAAATTAAAATGATTTTCATTGATTTGACTGTAATGATACATTTTCAGCTTAAATATATTTCTTCAAAATTTCGCTGTAATAAATTTGCATTTTCGGCGCTTTTTTTTGAAAACTAAATTGTTTTCTTATGAAAACGTTGTCGTTTTTCCGGACAAAATTCTTCATAAGTTTATTATAAGGTTAATGATAAAGATTTACGAAATTGCAAAGTGCCATCCAAATTAAAGTCCTTAGTCAAAGATTCTATTGTAATGTAAATTTTGAAGCGTATAAAAACAGATTCTAATCTATCAGCTGCAGTAAATCATAAGCCCAACGATAGGTCATATCTGATCACCTGTTTTAAAGGCTATGATGATTAAAATGATGTTTCGTAGATGCAGTGGCGTACCCAGAGTCTTTGTTATCCGCGGCGGCATTTTTTTGGATCTTTACCCCCTCCAAAAAATAAATCTTTTATAACTTTCAACACGCATTTTATTTTACTCATTTTCTTAATTTTAAAGAACTGAAAATTATACAAATATCTGGCGAATAGAAATGATATTCCATGCTCTTGGCCTCTATTCAGCTTGGTGCCCGAGGCGAACTGCCCCCTCTGGGATGTCACTGCATGCATATATTGCTGACACACACAACCAGTACCGCCCCTAAGCTCACGCAAGCGGGACAATTGCCCCGCGGTAAAGTGTGCAACTTTTTAATTTTTTAGTAAAAATTAAGAACCAATGAGTAAGGTTCAAACAGTAGCTTTTAAGTGTAGCAAAATTTTATATACAAGAAAAGTGGACAGATCACACAAAAAAATATTGGTAAAGTAATTGAAAAACTGCTAAAAAATATAAAATTTCGCTTTAAGGTTGAGAAAATAAAACATTTTTTTATAGAAAAACTGCTTTTTGGCTGCACTGCTTGTCAGCAAAAAAATCAAAAACATTTTTATTTTTTTTTGCTGCCACACCAAAAAATATTGGTAAAGTAATTGAAAAACTGCTAAAAAATATAAAATTTCGCTTTGAGGTTGAGAAAATAAAACATTTTTTTTTGTAGAAAAACTGCTTTTTGGCTGCACTGCTTGTCAGCAAAAAAATCAAAAACATTTTTTTTTGCTGACAAGCAGCGTTTTCGTATTACAAGTTATTTTCGTGAAAACTGAAATAAGGCGTCCCCTTTTTGAGTTTTGCCCGGGCCCCGCGAAAGTTAGAGGCGGCCCTGAACACAACTCTGCATAATTTATTATGACTCTCTGTGTATATGTAGAGTTCTCATGAATATATATGGTTATTCTATAAATGTATAAGTAGCGTTCCGGTATTTCTTTTCTTAGCACTACACCACTGGGCTCGAGTGTATACACCAGCAAATTGCTTCCAGGGATGATTAAGAAAATTACGAAGGGGGTAAAACAAAATTTTAGCAACAATTTGGAATTACATTTCAATATTTTTATTAACTTTATGACAATTCGCCAAGGCCGCGAGAGCTGGAGCCCAGTTAACAAATGCCGCTTACTTGATCATTATATTCATTTACATCCATCACACAAAATATCTGAAATCTATACCGATTAGACGGAAATCTGTCTTTCACGCGACCATAAAAAATTTAATATAAAAATAAGTCTTAAAACAATATTTAACAATTAACTACCATGATTTTCAAAATAAACTGTTAATCTAAAATTTAGCAATAACTTTCACCTTTAAAAAATAAACTGAAATCTTTTTGAAATCTAAAATTTTATATTATTGTACGAATATAATCGACCATTGATTCAGGAAAACTGTTCTTAAATACTAATAATTATTAATTTAATACCAATTGAAGTATTTATCAAAATGTGCATCAGTTTAAAAATTTTACAAATTGTTAATCTGAAGATAATGTTATCATTCAATTTGTATTATTGAACGAAGGAATTTTAATATCTATAGTTACAACATATGAAAAAACTAAAACATTTTACTTTATAGTAGTATATAAAAAGGAAAAAACATTGAAAAAAATCTCTCACTCTATATATCTCTGATCAGATGATTTGTACTCTACTTAATAAATTAAATACAAATGATTACACACACAAACTTAACTTTTGAATATTTTAACATTTTAAAAACAATTACAACACAACAAAACTAGACAAAGTTTACAGTAGCAGAAAAAAAAGAGAATATGATGTTTCATCAAATTATATTCTTGTCATTTTCCTACAAATTATCCATTGAAAAATTTTTTTTGTCATGTAACATAATGATTGTCATTTATAAATGGATGGTTCGGAATGATTAACAATAAATACTAGTCTGATAATCCTAGTACTTTTAAAAATATTAAAATCACAAATATTTAGATTGAATATTAATTAATCAAATCTTTCATTAGGAATGACATACAATGTTAACTAAATTATAATTGATTTTATACTAATGTTTTTATTTTTATTAATTTTAAAATAATTCTAAAAATTAACATAAAATTTAACAATACTAACTGTAATACTGTATACATAAAAATCAGCATTATAAATATGTGAAAACCATACCATTAATCCCTTATATGAAACTTTTTATAAATCCTTCATATCACAGATCACATTTAACAAATTATATCTCTAATCCATTTCACAATCTTTATGGAACTAAATTACCGTATTACTTCGAATATAAGCCATTATTCAAATTTTTAAGATGTAAAATTTGGGTGCAGCTTAAATTCAAAATGAATATATTTTGAATAATGATATATAATTACTGTATTACTTCGAATATAAGCCGCACTCTTTATTCAAATTTTTGATTAAAATTTTGGATGCGGCTTAAATTCAAAGCGAATATTTTAACATCTTATTTCTCCCAAGCTTCCACCTTAAATTCAAAGCAAATATTTTAACATCTTATTTCTCCCAAGCTCCCATTCCCAATGTTCGGGCTTTTGCTTTATGCACTATGTATAGTATTACGATCATTGATTACAATTTATTCGGTAGCTTATTATGCATATTACTACTATTTAAGTAAATAAAAATGTTTCTTATTTTTCAATACTTATTATAAATTTAAGTAAAAATGTTTCTTATTTTTCAATACCTATTATAAAATCTTTTTTTTTTTAAAAATGTTTCTTATTTTTCAATACCTATTATAAAATCATTTTTATTTTTCATTATTTTTCAATACCTATTATAAAATCATTTTTATTTTTTTCAATTTTCTAATTTTAAAATCCTACTGCGGCTTAAATTCGAAGTAATACGGTATATTTTTTTTTATTTCAAAATGTAAAAGAATTAAATATCACAGAAAATAAGATCACAAACAAATATAAAAATAATTGGTATTATTGAAACTTAAGTTTCTTATAAATAAACTTTGATATCAATAAAAACGTAGTCTACATTGAAATTTTGTTAAACATTTTTCTTATTTATATAATGAAATGACTTTTTGTATTTTAAAATTCAAATGGAAAACAAAATCTAATGCATTAAAATTAATTTTAAATTTTAGTACTTAATCTTACTGTAGTTAT
The DNA here is from genome assembly GCA_000484575.1 of Olivierus martensii. Lineage (NCBI taxonomy): Eukaryota > Metazoa > Arthropoda > Arachnida > Scorpiones > Buthidae > Olivierus > Olivierus martensii. The sequence goes on along the minus strand of AYEL01089062.1, from coordinate 23,892 downwards.
CACAGTTCTGTAAGTTACTGATAAATAATATACCCGTACAATCAGCAAGACATAGGACAGAGAGAAAAGCTGATGACTAAGGGACTTTCAGACCAGTATTGCAATGAGGAAACTCACTGGCATTCTTGTCCATTTTTTATAATTTCTCAGCCTTCTAAACTATTTTATACTATTATAAGAGATATGTTTAATAAAATTAAAATACATAAATATATATTGTTAATCTTTTATATTAAGATTCTGATATAACTTTAGTAAATTGCACAAGTTCTTAGATTTTAGTCCTCAAAATAATAATGTCTAACAAAATATTTTTATGTTAAAATATAAAACATAATACATTTAAAAAATATTAAATAATATAGAAATCAAAATATAATAAATAAAATTATTACATACATAAAATAGTTTAAAATAAAATGTAAACAAATAAGTGTAGTCAAACCTATTCGTATACAATTTCATTAAGTAATGCAATTATTCTTTTTCTCATTAACTAATATTTTATGGGTGAGTTGCCAAATTTCCTAACATTCATACTAAAATCTATTGTTTCTTTCGTAGTTTCTCACTGGAAATTCGATTTGCTTCAATCCAGCATTTCAAATCAGGAGAAGGTTCTGGTGAAGGTTTAGGTTCATCTGCAGTCAGATATCTATAGATGTCTTGGTATGTTACACCTCCAGTAAATGTTACTTTACCATAGCAGACTGCTCTTACAAAATTATCATGGATGGTTTCCATGTGCTGTTCAAAGTATACATCTCTATCTGTATAATACAATACCTATTAAATAAAATAATAAATTTTAATATTTAAAACTTTATTTGAAAAATTAATTTATCAAAAATAGATACTTTTGATTGATCATAATTCTAAAATTCTTGAATATGCAAATCATGAAATCAAGTTTTAGTTCTGTGGGTCGGAGGTATAGGGCACTATGTCCATTTTTTGGCCAAAATGAGATTATTTGCACAATCATATGGGTTTTTTGTCCTCTACCCACAGGTATATAACACTATCTATGTCCTACATCAATAATTGGTGGAGTTACGGTGCTTTTAAATAACACGGTGCTACATCAATAATTGGTGGAGTTATGGTGCTTTTAAATAACACCAAGTCCATATGGGAGAACAACGTAAAACAAACTCAAACTGCTCTCCTGTAAAATGTAGTAAATGTGACATAGTGTCCTATACCTCCGACCCACAGAGTTAATCATTAATAATTTTTTAAAAAAATCTTGTTTTCCCTTCATAAAATAATGTATGTAATGTATACACACAAACCTCAATTCACAAAGTACAGTTGGACCCCATTAACACATGCTTAACATGCGGTTTTACCATGGCTACCTTGGTAAAACTACATATTGGTACTGTTGGACCCCATTAACACATGCTTAACATGCGGTTTTACCATGGCTACCTTGGTAAAACCACATATTGGTACACCTTGGTACCTTGGTAGTGAGTGTTGGCACACCTTGGTAAAACCATATGTTGGTGTACTGTACCTTGGTAAGCAATCTTGATAAGCATTCGCTTGTGATATCACTCCTAGACATCTTCATCATTAAATCTCATGATCAGTGAGATTAGCTGCACGTTCAACCATTTTGTATTGGTCAAATTTTAAAAGTTATAAAGATTTTTTCTGTTATAAGTGATTTCCGTAATAATTAAAAATAATATCGAAAGAGTGTAAACGTAAACAAAAGGCTTATATGATCGAGGAAAATCTCAATGTTATCGAATAAATTCGAAAAGGGGCGAGACAAACTGAAATTACACAGAAAATTCATATCTGTAATAGTTAAAAATAATATCGAAAGAGTGTAAACGTAAACAAAAGGCTTATATGATTGAGGAAAATCTCAATGTTATCACGAAAGAATATGAAACAGCACTAAATTGCAGTAGAAACTTTATAAAACTAAGTTTCCGCTAGTACTTTCAGTTAACAAACCATCATCAAAAATAACTACCTGTGGTTTAGTAACCATGGACCCCGACTACTGCGTGTTAACAGGGTCAGACTGTATTTCATAAGTATAAATTTGTTATTGATAGAAATTTTCTTCACATTAGTCAAGTTACTTGTAATCAAGTTGTTTGTATCAAACAATTTGAAAAGATTATGTTAATATGAATGTTCATTTTATTTGAATTCAAGTAAAATGGAAAGATCTTTTCATGTTTGTTACTGCAGCATTTATGTTCTAGACCACTGCTGTAAAGCAAATAATGGTTTAACAGTTTTTATTTTTACAACTTCATTCTGACATATATTTGATTAAAAATATCTTTTCCTAATAGCAGTTTTTACTATAATATAATGTATATAAAATTTTATGAAAATTAATATATAGTAGTTCAAAATTTAAAGGAACATATACAAGACATAACCTGAAAATAAGTTTTTCATATATTTGCATAGCCAGTAAATACAGTATATGAGATAAAATATACTATATCCTGGTACAGGCATTCTTTCTCTGGCAATATGTGATGTTTGATCTTCAGCTTGCATGATAGCTTTTTTTTATACATGTTTATTTAATGCATATATTATTATGAAATTGCCATTTGTAAAACTACATTTTTAAATTTACAGAAAGGCAATGACAACCCATAACAAGAGAATCTATTGAACTCATCTTTCAATCTTCCAGTTGATTCTATTGTTGGCCAGACTATGGTGTGCTCAAAGTGGTGCTGCCAAAAGTATCCCATGTGATTCAGTGTCTTAATTTAAACTCACCTAACCAAGATTCTAGCAAAAATAAGCAATTATTTTTTAATGCCACTTCCCAACTGTACTACATAATAGAGTCCACTCCAAGTCTAACTAGGAACTGCCCAGCTCTGTGGTAGTCATCAGGATTTCATAGTAACTGGATTGACTCCTAGGTCAGACCAATAAAACTTTTCCAAAGCATGGGATTTGAATTTTATTCCAGACCAAGCACAAGATTAAATGTGGATAAATGAATTAATTCATTATATACAGTAGATTCCGCTTAATTGGGCCAAATCTCAAAGAACGGAAACCAAACAAACAAACTACGGTAATACATAATTTAAACGTTTAATTAGGACAACTTTTTGCTTAATTGGGACAGTAGCAGAAAAAAAAATTTAACAAATTTTGACATATTTTAGGGATTTTTCGAAAGTATGTCAATGAACGACTGCTTAAGAGTCTACCATTACTGTATATTGTACTTAGCAATATTCATTTATATGGGCCAAATCTCAAAGAACGGAAACCAAACAAACAAACTACGGTAATACATAATTTAAATGCTTAATTAGGACAACTTTTTGCTTAATTGGGACAGTAGCAGAAAAAAAAATTTAACAAATTTTGACATATTTTAGGGATTTTTCGAAAGTATGTCAATGAATGACTGCTTAAGAGTCTACCATTACTGTATATTGTACTTAAAATTGACATTATAAATGAATATTGCTTTATTAAAATTTTTAAATCTGCCAAGATGCCAAGAAATGATTTTACAGTTTTAAATTAAAACTGCTTTGCTAGATAAAATTAAAAGCCAGCCATTTAATAAAGCCATCGTAGACTCGCTGATATAATTAGTTTACCAAAATCTACCATAGCATATGTATTGTTCTACTGTAGCTTACGTCTTTACATATTGTTTGTTCTACAACAAGAAAATCAACTGCGTGAGGAGTGGGCATTACAGAAAAAATTTCAGGAACATCCAAAACAAAGTATGGTAGAAAGAATCCAGAGGTCAAAAAAGTATTAGAACAAATGGTTTTATATAGTTAGTGGGAGAGGTGTGAATATCAATCAGCAACCCAGTATTGGAGGTGAAGTCTAAGATTGCTAAAAAGCTAATAACTAGGTATATTTTAATAAAGATTAAAATAGGTACACTAATTTTTATTTTTTACCTATTATTTATTTATCTACGTATTACATATTTTATTTTAGAATTTATTATTAGTTTGTTTAATTGGAGCAGCTGCTTAATTGGGCCAAATTGGATTAGTCACAACATGTCCCAATTAAGTGGAATCAACTGTATATGATTTCATTCAAATATTTCAGGAAACATTTTTGAATTGAAACAGTCATCTAACTTTTATAAAAAGTATTAAAAATCAACATAACTACCTTTTTCCTTTTGATTTTATGTCAATTTCCTTTTTATTGGATATTCTGCAGTTGGGTATCCCAATGCTCACTACAGACCACCTACATCTGAAGTAATAGTGGGAAATCAGGTAAAGGATGAGATTGAATGAGCAGGATCTGGACACCTAAATAAAATCTGGAAGTATGAGTCCTGAATTAAATATGAATACTCCATAGTGAAACACTTCCATTTGCATGATATTTGGTCATCCAATCAATTGATTGCCATTATTGTAAAATCATTGATAGCAACTGTCCCAAGTATGATTTATATTATAAATAATCATGGCCATAAGTATAGATCGTAACAAGGTCAGGAACCTCTTGTAAATGGAATGAAACACATTCAACTCTGTTATAAAGAGCTTCATAGAACCTGGAAGAATTGCTCATTATAACTGTTATTTATTGAATTTGAGAAAATAAAAATGTCTGGAATTGGACCTGAATCCTCTAAAAAAGTAAATGATTGCTTTGCCATTTGTTTATTTGGCTGACTATAAATTTTTAATGAAATAGAAAAAAAGTATTTCTAGCAAATATTCTATAAAAATAGATGGGAGGGGATGTTTAGTTAAGCCATCATATCACATAAGGTATACTGTGTCTGTTGGCAATCACTTTTAAAGCTCAGTATAAGCTGGCTGACATCCATGATGATGCCAACAAGAAAGTTGAAGAATGAGCCTAAACAGATTGGGTATGTACCCATCATAAAAAACTGGAGTAGTTGTATCTGGAATTGAACCAAAATTTTCCAAAATGTTAAGCAACTGCTTTACCATCAGGGCTGAGGTTTTGGCGGGAAAATGTGCTGACACAGACTCCTATATTTTTTATTTTGTAGACACCAACACCGACTCCTCTGACAGTAAAAACACACAAATAATTTTTTAGAATACATTTTTATTCAATATTTATTACTGAAAAAATTATTTATTCATTTAAAAAAGAAAATAATTATTTAATACATTTCTAAAATTTAAAACTGATAAATTATGAGCAATGAGAAAGTTATTGCTGACATCGACTCCTCCTAAAACTGCAGACTCCTGCCGATACCAACTCCCCAGCCCTATTTACCTTATGGCCATCTAGGTCAATTTGTGAAAATAGCTAAATTCAGAATATCATAAGAGCAACTGTAAGATTGTATCATAAGTCAAATGGCCATCAGTAGAGAAGTGTCTATTTACTTTTGATACAGATTTTACAAACAAAACTGAGAATCTGACTATATTATATATTCCAATCTGTTTTTACTTTTAGTAATTCTTTTTTATCTTTAAATATTAGAATAAAGAAAAAATATGTTTTCATTATAAAGAATAAACTATTTAATTATCATCATTATTATTTCTTTTTAAAAGTTTACTAAATATTATGAGTTTTGGTGTTTGGAATCTAACTTTCTATATATGCAATGTTATAAATGGAAGTCATGTTCTGAGTTATGACAGATTCAAATTACAATTGAAAATTTTGAATGCATTATAATGAACCAGTTTCATTGTTTAGGGATTTCCTCTTACAAAGATGACCAACAATAAATCTGATGTGTTCTTACCTTTGTCCTTACACGAAAAACATGAAATAATCCTATACTTCTTCTGTATCGAACTGAAACTGCACTCAACACTGCTCCTCCTCCTAGCTGATGAATTGCTGACCAAACACCAGAAGCCATTCCACTTAGTGAGCGAGCAAATTCAAATTCTCTTATGTAGCGTGCATTGTTCATATGAAGAAACATATCTAAATCATTAAATGTGCAAATACCTAAATAAGAAAACAAATGGTTATAATTATATAAATATTTGAAGGAAAATGAAATATAAAAGTACATTAATAAAAGAAAAAAATTGGAATTGTTATATGCCAAAATCTCATTAAGTTTAGTGATACATAAAAGCATACAATACGAAAAATAAAAAATTAATAAGTTATTATAAATACAGTGATACCTCGGATCACGAACAAATCGGTCTACGAACACCATTTCCAAACAAATTTTGCTTCGCTTTACGAACGATGCTTCGGTTCACGAACACACACGCACGGAGTGCATGGAGTGCACAAAACCCTGCGCACAACCTCGCCCCCAACAGCAATCCAGTTCTCACAGCTCACATGGGTACAGTAGTCGTTATTAATTTGTAAAATGGTTTATCCCCTGTATGTTAGTTGTTTATTATTGAGTAAATTTATCCCCTTTATTTAATTAAATTTATCCCTTATTATGGCTCCCAAAGAAGTTAAAAGTTAGTGAAGATGGTGTTAAACATGCTTTCTTCTAATATTACTGTTATATTTATATCCTTTCTGCATTATTTCCACACATAAAGCCATAACATGTTAAAAATTTAAGAAAAAAAAACGTATTATTTAGATTTACATTAATTGCAATGGGAAAAATTGATTCGGTTTACGAATTTTTCGGATCACGAACAGGGTCAAGGAACGGATTGTGTTCGTGAACCGAGGTATCACTGTACTCTTCAACTTTTATAAATTTAAACTTCATATAAAATACTCTTGATACTAAAACATTTTTCAAAACACTAATATATGTAGTGTATTACTATAATTTTATATGGTAGTGTTGTAACAATAATTATTTTATTACTGTAATAGCATTTATAACTAATAATATTTAACAATACTTATGATTATACAGTACATGACAAAAGTTCCTGAATCAGATTGAAAAAATGTTTGATTTACATATTGACATTTTAAAAAAATTTTTTAATTATTTTAGATATTTGAATAATTTTAAACAAACATGTTTTAATTAATTTGAAACAAATATACATTCATGTCAACATTCTGGGCCTTCTGCTTTTCTTCCTGACATCAATTCTTCCAGTTTCACAAAATGTTTGATGAGATTATGTATAGAGGTTTTTATAAGTTTTACACTATTAGGAAATAGAGCTTGCAAAACCAATACATTCACACAAAAAGCTCATGGCTAACTACCTAATCCTCTCTCTCATGTCTCAACATCAGAGATCAGGTGATATTGCATCATTACTCACAAGTCAGCAGAGTTCCTTTTTACTGTCTTCCATTCCACTACAATAATTTATTAACTTCAGAGTCTGGAAATTTTTTACATATTGTACAATAATGCTAACATCTGAAATTATTACGAGAGCCATTATAATATATATAATTAATTCAATATACAATACAAGTCAATCACAGTTTATAAGAATAAAGCATTCCTAGAAATTGCTTTTAAATCAAATTCTTATAAATTGAGAATTAAACTGCTATTAATTTCTATCAAATTGTAATGCATTCCTAATCCAAAAGATGTTAATTGTTTTTAAAACTAAAATACATTAAAATACAGTCTAATTATATAAATAACAAGAAGTAAAATAAAATTTAAGCTCACTGGGCAGGGAAAGAACAATCCGTACGGTTTTTGACGTTTACAGATTGTTCTTTCCCTACCTAGCGAGCTGAAATTTTTTATTTTATTTTATTATAGTTGGATATAATGGAGAAGTGTAATAATGAGGTAAATAACAAGAAGATAGTTATTTTATAATAATTAACCATTAATTATATAACTTAAATAATACAGTTCTGTTTAGAAAGAGTTTAATAAAGAAGCTGGTGGCAAGCATGAAAATGTTAAAAATCTTCCCACTTATTTAGAGAAATATGCTGGTGTTTATTATCTGAGGTACTCAAGTTCAATTCTGGATCCTATCATTTAGAGAAATCTAGGTTCAGCTTATCAATTCCAATCTTTCAAGATGGCTATGTGGATCATCCAATATAACTGCTTTATAAATTTCAAGTTCTATATCACAATTTTTCAGGAAAGGTCTAGACTCAGCCTGTTGAATTCACTTTCAGCCATTCAGTTGACCCTACCAGGATGTGGGTGGCACATGATAGGCAGTGAAATCCCCTGCCATGTAATAATTGCTGGTTGGAAAGCAGCATAAAGTTACAAAGGGATATAATGGTACTGCTGTTTATTAATCTTTGGTTAGAAAACAGCATCAAAACTGGAAATAAAGACAGAAAATATCTCCAAAAGATTGTACCTGTGGCAATTTCATAAAGTATTTTTTGCAAGGAAACAGTAACCATAATAATTCATAATATTTATTAATCATTAAAAAATAAATGATATAATATTGTATATTTCATCAAAAAACAAAGAATATTTAACATAAAAACATTTAAATTCAATGAAAATGCCATTTCATAATGTTTATAGAAAAATACATCAATATTTGTCTACTGAATCATAACACATTAACTGTTAATTTACAACATAGAGAATCTAGATTCAATTTTAGTCCTACACATTTTTTGAGATGATGTCATTAGCCGGGACAGCTCTTCTGGAGGACGGTTTCCGATTCCGTAACACGTAATTGCTAACTATTCCAACGGAGAAGGTGAAAGTAAGTCAACTCTTAAAATAAAATATAATATGTTAGATAATAACGAAAATAATAATAAATAATAAAAGTGCATAATAAAATAAAGCAGGACAGGTCAGAGTTAACTTCCTCACACAATGTTTATCTGAAACAATATGGAAACGTTTAAGAGAATTTGGATTCAAACATCATCGTCACACAATGAAAGAATACTTAACGAACATTCATAAAGAAGCCAGATTAGGATTTGCATTACAATATTTACCCTACACGCACGAGTTTTGAAATCTATGATATTTTCTGATGAAAAAAACATTTGCATCCAACTCCCACGGAGAACTTCATTGTTATAGACAAGCAGGAACTTGTTATTCACCTGGAAATATAGCTCATATACAAAAATCTGGTTACAGAAGCATAAATATATCGGGTTGAATATCTGCACATGGTCCAGGAGAACTAGTTCAAATAGATGGCCAATTCAATTCATCTCAATATATAAGTATATTAGATTCCATTTTCTTGCCAACTGTGTTGGCTATTTATTCTCCAGGACATTCTTTTTTCATTTGTTCGAGACAATTGTTCTGTTCATACAAGTAGAATTGTAAAGCAGTAGTTTCAACAGCATCCTGAAATAAATTGCTTATCTTGGCCGGCCAAAGCTGTATATTTAAATCCAATAGAAAATGTATGGGGAAAATAGTACAGGAATGGGATTGGGAAGATTTTCCTTTTTCACATAATGTTTTAATTCAAGCACAACAGATTTGGGAGAAAATGCAAAGACAACCGGATATGTTTTAAAATTTAATTGAGTCTATTCCATCCATACTAAACGAAGTAATTGATGTTGCTGGAAACTGGACTTCTTATTGAATTCTTCTTCTTTGTATTTTGTAAAGTTTTCATGATATTATGATACATTTGTAATTTAATCCAATATGCCATACTAAATTCTTATTTATTTAAATAAACATGTTTACAATAAAAATTTTAATATTTTCTCCATTATATATAACCTGATTGTTTTATTTATACTATTTAAGATTTTGATATACACTATAAATTAAATTTTTACATTTTCATATGAAATGTAAGGAATATATACTAGTATAATATTAAAAAGATAACATATGAATTTGAGAAGAAGGAAGTTTATCACAATACAGAAAATGAAGTGTGAACAGGCCCTTATTGTAACACATCACTAATACAATTATTTTTATTATAGAAATTCCCTAATTATACAGACTTCAATTCATAAAATTCTACACTTTATTAAATAGCTTTCTTGACTTGAGAAATGTTGTATGACAACTTGTGAATAATTTGTTTCGTAACATGTGCAATCAGTATTTATTGCTAATATGGTTTGCAATCACATAAATGATGATTTCAGTGTGTTTTTATGCAAAAACAAAGTTTATTAACAGCCACATAATTCAAATTGCTATATCATAGAAATTGAAATAGAACTGTATATGAGTAAAAAGAAGTGTCAAATATAAAGATATGTCTAAGAACAGAGAAGTCGCATATATAGATGACATTTAATAATGATATATTTCATCATGTTCTAATGAATAAATGCACAATATATCAACAAGAAAAGCAAACAGAAAGACAACAAAAATTCAGAAACAAGTGAGAAGGTGAAGTTATCTGGGAGAAGCCATTTCAGGATCTTTTCATGTTCAAATGCAAAAATCTTTTCATGGTTTATTTCTGGAAGATATTTTAAACAGTACAAGATTTTTCAGGTTATTTGTTTCCACAATAAATTCAATACTGTAAACTCATGTATTGTTTAATAGAGGGAGAAGAGAGATCAATGAAACAAATAACTACAGAGGAGTAAGAAAGACCTTTTTCTCCCTTCAGCTTGAAAAAGATAGTTCAAAAACACAAATATGCGTTCTTGCATTCTCTGATCCTAAACTTAAAATTGTAAACAGTAAATTAATAATTGATGATAAATATCTTTTAATTCTGTTGGATTAATATATAATGATTTTGTTGTAGGACCGGAACGGTTAAATTTAGATGCGATTCAACTGCTGAGCGGAGACAGTCGAGTCAGGATTCTGGCACCAGGTGTGATAAATTTTTCGCATTCACACCAAATGCAGATTTTAGAATTTAAGGCCAAAAATTTTAATAATGGTGCGTGGATAAGTGGCAACTTCAGAGTTCAAACCCTGTTGGAAACACACAGAAGTAAAGACAACTAATTTAAATAATAAAAACATTTATTGATACTAAACTAAAATATACAAAAAATAACTTTCACAAAGAATAACCCAGACAATTACAAGAATGAACATATACAAATCATTAATTCTACCACAAATAGACTACTAAATCGAGAAAAACCAATGAAATCTTTCATATTATAGCTATAGTAACCTGTCCTAACCTTAAAGAAATTTTTACGCGTCTATAAACGATGTCTTTTGAGAGAAAGTTGTTTCAAATCTTTCTTTTTTTTTACTTCCAAAGTTTGTTCCACAGATTTGATGAATAGTTCTATGAACAGTTATTTCGAGACAGAAGACACTTAGAGAGACATCCATGCAAAACGATGGACACACCAAAAGTTCTTCTGGACAGGACTGACTGCCCATGTTTTCACCAAAAGTTCCCTGGACAGGGCTGACTTCCCACTTTTTGGAACGTAGTCATCCCTGCACCTAGATGTCCTTATCAATGCCGTCGGATGAGAGAAAGGGTTCGAATTAATTCCCAAATCCCATTCGCTCCGTCAGATGACGATTTTTCTCAGGATTGGCGGCAGAACTGTCAAGATCTCATTTTTATGATATAGCGTCCTTTTTTTTGCCCCCCGGAAATGACATCTGATACGCCAGATGTCATTTCCGTGAGGCAAAAAAAAGTGCGCTCTAGTGAGGATATATCTTCTGAGCTGTCTCAAATTCTTCTTTTCCACTTCCAAAGTTGGTTCCACAGATTGATGAATAGTTCTACGAGACGGAAGACAGAGACACATCTAGAAAAACGACGGACACACCAAATGTTCTCTAAGACAGGACTTACTACCAACTTTTTGGAGCATAGTCTGTCCCTGCCCCTCGACGTCTTCACCAATCCTTTCAGGTGAGATTGAGGGTTCGAATTAATTCCCAAATCCCATTCGGTCCGACAGATGACGTTTTTTCCCGGGATTGGCGGCAGAACTGTCAGGATTTTATTTTTATGACTCGGGAGTTGTTGGGAGATCTGGTAAACTTTGACCTCCTTAATGTCTGTGATGATAACTTTATTTTCTCTCGCGAGGTATGGTTTATAACAAGTTTTGTAATTTAAGTGGAAAAATTCTTACCCATGCCAAAAGGTTATTCAAAAATTCTAGTCTAAAGATTTTCTCAGTTTCGCTAGCTTTTTTTCGTTCTTATGCTTGCTTAACTTTAAATAAAGCAGATCTTTTTATACAGTTATAATTATAAACTGATATATTATTATTTTCTGAAGTTAGAAGAAATAATTGATAATTGGGATATTCGTTTCAGATATATTCTAATATTAACGATTTAACATTCTAACATTTAGCAAAGTTATTACCAATATCTTCCTTAATGTCAGTGATAAGAACTATTTTCTCTCTCGAGATATGGTTTATAACAAGTTTTGTAATTTAGAAGGAAAAATTCTTACTCATGCCAAAAGGTTATTCAAAATTTCTAGTCTAAATATTTTCTTGGTTTCGTTAGCTTTTTCTTTGCTCTTATGATTGTATAATTTTAAATAAAGTAGATCTTTTTATCAAATTATAATTATATATTGATTTAATATTATTTTCTAAAGTTTTATAAGAAATATTTGATAATTGGGATATTCGTTTAAGATATATATATTCTAGTATTAACAATTTAATATTCTAATATTAGCAGAGTATATAATTACTAATATCTTGTAATATTATAAAAAAAAAATAAAACACAAAAAAAAATATATACATACATACATACATACATACATACATACATACATACATACATACATACATACATACATACATACATACATACATACATAAAGGAAGAGAACAGTTGGCTTCAACGGACGGTATCGGAAAATCGGTGACAGTAGTATATCTGCAGTTGATTAGTCAGCTGGTAGTAGGAGACTTTTAACTATAGTGACTGTTTATAAAAACTCCTGCAGGATGTCTCCAAGGCAAACACGTGTGCAAGAGCTATAAATTTTATTTAGACGAATTTATAAGAAAGGGGGTAAAGGTGGGGGTTTGGAATCTCACATTGTTGTTCAAACAAGTCTCGAATCTAATTTATTTGATGCTGTTCTTATTCAAGCAAAAAAGTAAAATGCTACACTTATATTCAGTTCATCACTTTTGAAACTCAATGGTGACACCTATCAGCGGTAACATTCTTTTCATGTTGAGATGTTGGATCATATCTAAATATTTATGCTGGAGTACAAATCATAATGTCAATCTACACAAATTGATAGTAATTAATAATTGTTTTAGATAAACCAACGATCTAATTGAGATAAACCTACAGTAAATTTAAACCAACAGCAATAAATTATGTTACACTATTTTCATTAATAAATTTATAAGTGATGCTAAAAACAGCAGACCAAAGTGAATTTATTAAATTATAAGATGCATGTCAGATATGACATGCAAATTATAGCAACAAAGATTATGACATAACCAAGGATATCGACGGACATAACCTTTCAGGAAAGAATGATTTTTGCGTCAGATCTCGTATTTCTTAAACACCATATTATTTATCTATGGCAATAACTATATTAATATACTAAATAGCTTTAATTTATTCTGTTTGTATTATTTTAATTTCGATTAAATTGGTCAGGATATGACTTGACATCATGATTCACTCTGTGACATCAACACTGAGCCAATCGGCGTAAAGGTGGCAATTTACTTTCTTGCATGACTGTACTTGTGAAATTACACGAAAGCTTAAAATTATTTGACTTGCATCCATTCATATACTGCCAATTACAGAAACCAATTTATTCTCAATAGTTTGTCATATCATTTGTAAATTCTTATCTTTTAATTGATGCATTCCTCTAATCTTATATTGTATTTGGTTTGACCCATACAATAGGAACTGTATTCTGCTAACGATGCAAAGTCGCAAATTCTAACGAATACTAGTAATAATACTTATAAACTAAACCTAACTGTCTAACGACTCCGCAAATCCAGAGTTCGGGGTCTAAACTCAGGTCTTTTTCTACTTTCTAACTGAAATATAATCAAATACAAAACAATCTATCAAGAATTAACTTCTAACTGGCAAAAACGAAATTGGAACTTATAACTAGAAGTATCAAATAAGTGTTAGATCTAGAACAGAGCTGTCCAATTATAATGAACCCAAGGGTCATAGCAATGTTTACTAGAGAGATGGAGGGCCGCAGTTACAAAAAAGGGGGAGGGGCTTTGGTACTTGATATGCTATTGTCTCAACAAATGGAATGCATAAATATAACGCTTTTTGGAAACCAATTTTATTTCCAGATTAACAAACCTTATTACAAAATTATACTTATCAGATTGCATCCAATAAACAAGTTAACAAAAAGTTATAAAATATAAATAGATACATAAAAAATATAAAAATAGTATGTACCTATTTAATGTGATAAATGAGGATGGACAGCAGCATTTACAAGGGCTGGATTTACATCCATTCCTGTTGTAGCTATCCACAGAATATGTAAAAGAAGAATTTCCAAGGCAGGTTCCGAATAGATTCTTAACTATTTTCATGTTAGAAAATGCACTTTCACGCAAATAAGTACTACCAAACGTTGACATTACTTTCCAATCAAAATCACAAAAGATAGGAAAACGTTCGTTAAACAAAACAGTTTATCCAAGTGATTTGTTATGAAAAAGTCATTTTCCCACCCGCTACTAATATACTCGATTTTCATTTTCTCTTTTACACATTTTCCCACTGCTCCTCATATACTCTATTTTCATTTTCTATTTTATGCTTTTCTCACTCATTTCACAAATGCAATGAACTCGTGGTAAAATAAAAATAAAATTAAAACAGAATCTCACAATGGTCACACAATCACTGAAATGGTGTGTGTTAGAAACCAAAAAGATAACTCTAAAAACAGTCACAATTCAAAACTTTAAACTGAAATAGCTAAAACTAAAATTGGCGTGATTGAAAATCTTATAAAATGTGATGTCGTTGATAGCTTATTCATCATTAAATAATTACTAATAATTAAGAAAAATTGAGTTAATATAATTTAATTTTAGAATTCTTTTTATTAATCGCTTTTAAAAAGTAATCAATAAAAGTGAAAAAAACATTAAAAAGTAATATTATATCATAAATCGTGAAAGCCTTGTGAGTCACACAAAATGGCTTGGCAGGCCAATTTTTGGACAGCCCTGATCTAGAATGACAAAAACTATGTTAGAAACTTATGCTAATAAATTGAATAAATTCTCAAAACAAGTTAGATGATGAAAAATATAAAATTTATTAGACTCAAAATACTTACAAAAAGTGTTAATTAAAGCTTTAAACAATAATAAAGCAGATTCAAATAACCAACAAAACTTATTTAATCAAACTCAAATATCCAAAAATCTAAATTATTCACAAGAAATAAACCTTAAATACTACTAAATTCACCACCACCGATACAAACTTCAAGCAATTGTCGATCTTTACAAGAAATTTGAATGTCACTTAGCCAGTTCTACATCAATACAACAGGTACGATTTTATACTAAATGATTACAGTCCCAACTTTGGCTCATTTGCATAATTTCACATAACAATATCAAATTTATTAGCAACAGAGTAATCAATTCATGTTATTTTCTCTACAGGCATACAGAGTTATCAATTCATGTCATCCTCTTTACAATTTAATTATGTACCATCAATAAGAGATCATTCTTATATTCTCATATCGGATCAGTGGTAAAATTATGTAAATTAGATGACATCACTAACTGAGAAAACTCGTTCGGAAGACAGATGTCCGTACTGTAAACACGTGATTGCTAAATATTACAACAGAGATGTGGAAATAAGTTAACTCTTAAACAAAAATATAATATGTTAAATAATATTGAATATAACGATAAATAATAAAAAGAGTATAATAAAATAATAGACAGGATAGGTTAGAGTTAACCTCTTCACTACGGGAATAAATTTTGAATACCTATTGATGATAATCTATATAATAATTTGTTTATCCTCATTAGTGTCACATACAACTTTAGACTGAAATAGCTCAAAGATTATGCAATGAAATTTTATAAATCCTTTTGATTTATGAGTTTCTGAGATGAAATTAGAGTTTTTACTATTAAATATATATTTTAAATAACCGTTATAAAAAATTTCAAAAAATCAAATATTGACAAAGCTTTATAACTTATTTGATATATGGCGCAATGTGTACGCCTGAGATGTTGGCTTTCTGGTTCTCATTTCAAGTTCCTTTATGCTGTGTCACCCATGAAATATATTTGCAAAAATTTTGGGTTGCCACTTTTTCAGGTAAAAGAGTGCCTGCTAAATGATATACTTTAAAGATAGGCATAAATTTACCTTCAGTTATTTCTTTACATCCAAATGAAGTCATTTGTAATGCAGAATTATAACTCCTGATATCTCTAAGAAAGATTTTCGACTTGGGATGATATCCAAATAGAAGACTATGTAAAGGTTTGGGTGGTTCTAAAAAATCAGGTAATTTAATTTTTCCATCAGAATAACATAAACCAGGTGTTTCATTTGCCTACTTGAAAGCATTGCAGAAATTACAAATCTTATTCATTGGAACAATTATATCTAAAGGATCATTCTCATACTGTATTGTGGGGTTATACTGAAAAGTTAGCATATCTTTATTCTTCCAAGTAGCCATAAAATGATCAGTGTGCTACGACAGTTGCTTTCAAGGCAGTTATTTCTTGCCATAATAGATTCATTTTCTCAGGAAACTTTCATTCTCTTCTGATTATTTTCAAGGTGATTATTTCTTTCGGTCAATGTTTCCTGACTTTAAAAATTTGTCATCTTTTTAAGTAAAGTTGTTTTATGTCCAATATTGCATTTTTTGAAATTGATTTTACTTTTTTAGGCCTTCCACAATTTCGAGTAGATTCGTTTACTGCGATCATACTTGAACATACAAAATTGAATTATTATATCGATAATGGATTTGTGTGTAATGGTTAGAGAAATGAGTTTGTTATAAAACGGGTCTTACTTTAATACTTAGCGCCATCTACCAATACTTATTGTCACAAAATAAATAAAAATTGGGCATCCTAAAAAGGGCCGAACTAACCACTCTGCAAATTCCAAAGTTCAGCCTGAGCTCAGTTCTTTCACTATGTTCTAAACTAAATATAATTAAATCAAAACAATCTAACAATGATTAATGTCTAATGGACAAAAACAAAACAACTGGAACTTTACAGATCATACTAAAACTTACTAGAAGTACCGACTAAGTGTTGGAACTAAAACGAACAACGACATTAGAAACTTATGCTAATATTAAATTGAAGAAATTCTTAAAACAAGTTAAATAATAAAAAGTATATTAGACTCAAAAACACTTACAAAGTGTTAATTAAAGCTTTATTTAAACGTAGACTCAAAAACACTTACAAAAGTGTTAATTAAAGCTTTATTTAAACAAAATAAGAGGGAAGAAAAAAAAGGGACGAATAGAAAAAGGGCGACATAGGGACATGCCCATACTGATACTGAACAAGATTATATATCATATTCCTAAATATCTTTTTTAGATTTTAAATAAGTTACACACACACAATCTGCATTTTATAAGTAATATAGATAAATAAATATTGTTAAATTGTAAAAAAAATGGCATGAATTGTTTTATCTGATAAACTAGAAATTGAAGTTGCAATTGCACTACTATATATGTAAGTGAGCAAAGCACAGGACTTGAGTCACTATTATTGCCTGTTAAAGGCATTGAGATGAGATAGAATATGTATTGTATGAATGACTCTTTCTTGTTGTGAAGAGGTTAACTCTGACCTATCCTGTTTTATTTCATTTTGCTCTTTTATTATTTATCATTATTTTCAATATTATCTAACGTATTATATTTTAGTTTGAGTTTACTTCCACATTTTCCGTCATAGTAATTAGCACTTAAACTACTATTTCAGAGTCAATACAGCACTACCAGCAAGTATTAAACCGTTTTATTACTGCAAAACGTTTTCGGACCCGTCACCGGTCCCTCATCAGTACAACATTTCTTTTAGATAACTGTCTAATATAAAAGAAATGCTGTACTGATGAGGGACCGGTGAGGGGTCCGAAAACGTTTTGCAGTAATAAAACGGTTTAATACTTGCTGGTAGTGCTGTATTGACTCTGAAATAGTAGTTTAAGTGGTATATTATAAGCAAGTGATTTTTTCTTCTATAAGTATAGTAATTAGCAATCATGTGTTACGGAATTGGAAGCCGTCCTCCGAAAGAGTTGTCCCAGCTAGTGACATTATCGCATCTGAATAGATTCTACCACTGGTCTGATATAAGAATATAAGAATGATTTTGTATCAATGTTTTGTTCATTATATAATTAAATTGTAAAGATGATGACATGAATTGATTATTCTGTAAGCTAATAAATTTGATATTGTTATGTGAACTTATGCAAATGAGTGAAGTACGAGATTTTAAGTCACTCGGTATAAAAACGGGAGCAACCAACGACACAGCGAGGTGTTATATTGATGTAAGGTTGGCTAAGTGACATTTGAGTTTCTTGTAAAGATCAACGATTGCTACAAGTTTGTATCGGTGTGGAGGTAGTAGAATTAAGTAGTATTTAAGGTTTGTTTCTTGTGAATAACTTGATTTTTGGATATTTGAATTGGATTAAATAAATTTTGTGGTTTATTTCATTGTGCTTTATTTTGTTTAAATAAAGCTTTAATTAACAGTTTTGTAAGTGTTTTTGAGTCTAATAAATTTTATATTTTTTATTATTTAACTTGTTTTAAGAATTTCTTCAATTTTAATATTAGCATAAGTTTCTAACGTCGTTGTTTGTTCTAGTTCTAACACTTAGTCGATACTTCTAGTAAGTTTTAGTACAATCTGTAAAGTTCCAGTTGTTTTGTTTTTGTCCATTAGACGTTAACCATTGTTAGATTGTTTTGATTTAATTATACTTAGTTTAGAACATAGTGAAAGACCTGAACTCAGGCCGAACTCTGGAATTTGCAGAGTCGTTAGACCGTTAGGTTTAGTTATAATTATTATTACTGGTATTTGTTAGAATACCAGTAATAATAATCATAACTAAACCTAATGGTCGTTAGACTTTGCATTGTGATTTTGACAAATGATTGTTTTTGTATCAGAATGTGGTGATAGTAGAATAAGATAATATTTAAGGTTATTTATTATTTCTGATTAATAAATTTATTGTTGTTTTTGGATCTTTAGATTGATCAATAGAGAATTTTTTCATTACTAATTTGTTTTGTTTTTTTTATTATTGTTTCAATAAAGCTATATTTATTAATACTTTTGTAAGTGTTTTGGATTGATAAATTATTTTTTATTGTTTAAGTACTTTTACTTTTTTTATTATATACTATATTATTTAAGTATTATTTTTACTTTTGTAAATGTTTTTGGAATTGTTCAATTTACTAGATATAAATTCACCAACTTCTTTTGTCTTTAATTCTAATACTTGTTTGTTACTTTAACAATCAGGAAGTTCTGATTGTGTTTTCCCATGCTAATGTAAGAATAGGTTAGTTATTTTGGAGTTTATTTTCTGGAAGTTAGAAGACCTGGTAAAACAGGACTCTAAAACTTGCAGAATCATTAACCATTAGGTTTAATTATTAGTTTCTGATAAATTTGAATATTGCTACATTGCAATAGAAATTCATAAAAGTAATTATAATTTAATAATTAATAAAACTTCCTTTGCACTAATTACCAAAAAATATTCTGTTGATATCATATCTATCAAATGCTGCATCTATCTTGGTTTCAATGTTATCTTAACACATATAAATAGTAACTTTCAACTCATCAGTGGTTGGATATTTCTTATTATTGACATAAATAAGTTTTACAATGAAGTTGCAATGTCACAATATTCAAATCTTAGCAATAATTCTAAATTAACCTAAATAGTTTTTATAATTCTACAAGTTTCAGAGTTCTGCCTGACTAAGTCTTCTAAACTTCCAGAAAATATAAAAATCCAAAAATAAAAATCTAACACTCAACAAATAAAGTCATCATCATCAGCAGCAGGCAGAATTTCTGTTTCATCCATTGCTGGATATATATGCCTCTTTGTTTTGTTTCCATATGTACTCTCTCTTGTGCAATCTGCATCCACTGGGAAAAATTACTTTTGTATATTATCTCTCTCTCTCTCTCATTTGCATTACCTACCAGGATGTCTTTTCTCTTGCCTTGATTGCCATTCTATAATTCTCTTTGTCCACCAGGTGTGACCTGCCCTACATTACTTACTGTTTCTATCTGCTGCAGTTATTTTTTCTACTCTGGTTTATTCCCTTATCCAAGTGTGTCCCTTCTGGTGAATCCTAACATGTAACTTTCCATGCTTCTTTGGGTTGTTGCTAGTTTCTGTTCCATTTTTTTGGTAATGGTCAATATTTCACAGCCATATGTCATTACTGATAGTATATACATTGAACAGTTTCTACAAATTAATCCCTAGTATAATAATTTAAAATTAAATTTTAATTTTAGAAATGATTTTTTAAATTAAAGCTATAATGCCACCATCTGTTGAGTAATAATTAATTAATTTTTAAATTTGGATTAAGATGCCACCATATAGTAATTAATAATTAGACCAGTTGAAATGACTTGGTTTTGTTTCAAAGCTCAATATTTGGGTTTTCCATGTTCTCAAAGGAAGAGATTTACTCTATCGCATTGACATCTGTGATTTGCTGCTCAAATGTGAAGAAAATGAACCCTTTCTGAAGCAGATCATAACTGGTGATGAAAAATAGATTGTTTACAACAATGTTGAACACAAGCAATTGTGGAGAAGAAGAAATGAACCATTGTAAGTGTCTTGAAATGAACCAGCTCAAAGCACTCTGAAAACTAATACTCATAAAAAAAAAAATGATTCTCTTTATTTGATGGAATTTCAAGGGAATTTTTTTTTTTTTTGAGCTTCCACCATACAATTCCAAATTAATTTAGAAGTGTACTGCCACCAATTGACAAATTTGAGTGATTCCATCAAACAGAAGAGGTCAGAATTGATTAACAGAAAAGGCATAGTGTTTCAGCATGACAATGCCAAACTTCATACAAGTTTGATGAATCACCAGAAACTGTTACAGCTTGGATGGGATGTGCTACCATACCCACCATATTCGCCAGATCTGGCACCCTCTGATTATTTCTTATTCCAGTCTTTACAGAACTTTTTAGACTCAAAATATTTAGTTTAAATGAGGATGTCAAAAATCACTTAGTTCAGTTTTTGCAAGCAAAGATCAGAAATTCTATTAGCATGGAATCATGCTACCACCAGAAAGATGACAAAAATGTATTGGGTGAAAATGGTCAATATATTATATAATTAAATAAAATATTTATATATTATAAAAAAATTGTCCTTCATTTTCATAGAAAAAACAAAATTACTTTCCAAACAACCCTATAATTAAAATATTAAATATAAAACAGCCCAATATTATTTGTTTCATTTTGCATGATTTTTTCTGCCTCATTTTGTTTTTATCCTTATAAAACAAATATTTTTTAAACATTTTTTTTAGAATCTTGAGAATTTCCAAAAGGAAACTCGAATCTCGAGAAAGCAAAAAGTTTGGGAAAACACTTTTCCCAGAGAAGAAAACAGTTTCTACAGCATATAGCATACTCTTTTGTCTTCAATTTACTCACAGCAGCTTCCCTCATATGCATCCATACACATTAAAAACCTACAAGGATAACACACCTTTACATCACTCTTTCATCAATTAAAAAACATTCATATATATTAATTCACTCTTGTGTGTTCATAACTTCTGCTATACTATTTGTTTGTTCTGTTAAATAGTGCTACATTTGTTTGTTACTATTAGTATACATTGCTTTCATAGTCCCAAGCAGCCACTCTTATATTCTCTCAATAATTTCCTCAGTTTACTTTTTGTTATTCATTCTTCACTTCCAGATATAAAATATACACACAAAAACAAATAGCAGCAATCATGAGAAAAAATTTTACCGTAAAAACAATTTCAACTTGTGAGGTTTTCTTCAGCTGTGGTGTAGCTGGAGAAGAGCTCATGACTAAGTCAAAACATTTCTGTAGTAAAATTTTTTTCTCTTGATCAGGGCTGTTTTGTTTTTTACATATATTCTTTGTTAAGATATTGTTTTAAATTTTTTAATTAATAGGATATATGAATATTTATTATAATAACATCATTTGTTAATAATCTGTTTTGATTATTTTATTGCAGAAAGATGATATTTTGAAAAATACCATTGATAAAAATCGTAATTTAAATAGTCAGTTTCGTAAGGAACGAGATGAATGGCAAGTTGAATTAGCTGAAGCAGAAAATAAATTGAGAGCTGAAATAAAAAAAAAAGATCGCATAGAACGAGAATTAGAACATATGAAATATCAGAGAGATGAAGAATTACTTTCATCACGTGATCGAATAGTACAATTAGAACGTGAACAGAGAAGAGCACAAATGCAAGGAACACAGCTTCAAGAAAAGGAAGAAGAAATTCAACAACTAGAAAAAGATTTAGAGAAAACAAAATCTGAATATGAGGATCTTACATCTAGATATGAACAATTAGAAAAAGATTTTGTAGAAGTGAAATCTAGGTTTGTAACTGAGAAAGAACAGCTACAAAATAAATATTCTTCAGCAAAACGTGATTATGATAAAGCATCTTCAGAATTGAAAACATTTCGGGAAACTTATAACAATCGTTATGAATTATTATTGAAAGAAAAATCAGAACTTCAGGTAAATTTCAAATTTTATATTTTACATAATATAATATTATATATATATCTATATAATTTATAAAATACAAATTATGTATGATTTGTGTATGTATGTATTTTTTCATTTAAAATTGAAATAGATATTTAGGATTATGATACAGAATATCATTTGACATCAATATAGGCATGTCCCTGTGATGTTCCTTTTTTATCTGGCCTTTTTATAGGGCTCTAGGAGCCAAATTTTAATTTTATTCTGAGTTTAAGTATCACAAGATAGTAGTAAGTGTTAAAGAAAAGGGCAATAGATGTCTTACTCTTATATTCAATATCAACTTGTGCATGTCTTTATATCATATTATTTTTCATTGGGCCTTCATCATAAAATTACCTTTAAAATGAAAGGCATTTTAAAGATATTTCTATGATGATTTTATAAATAAGTCAACCTGTTTTATGTGCATCATGACAATTGTGATGGGCTATGTCGAAGGAAAATTGCATGTAAGGAGCAACCATAAATTAAATTACTACAATTATTATCCATATTTAACTGCTAAAAACTTCATATAGTAACAAACTAAAATTAAGCACTCTTTGCAGTATAGTACTCTACTTA
Organism: Olivierus martensii; assembly: GCA_000484575.1. NCBI lineage: Eukaryota > Metazoa > Arthropoda > Arachnida > Scorpiones > Buthidae > Olivierus > Olivierus martensii. The sequence continues at coordinate 610 of AYEL01089062.1, read as the reverse complement.
ACTTTTATTAATTAAGATACAAACGTTTTCGATGCGTTTCGCATCCTCGTCAGGTATACAACACTTTAACTTAATCGAATCTAGAGACTTTTACAATATCAAGACATTCTAGAACAAGCATTTCAAAATTATTCTATTTTTACTATTCCAATTCTGAAATTACTAATTTAAAATTTAAACATTTAAACCTCTCATCTATAATATTACATAACTCTTTAACTTTTACCTAAATTAATTTAGGTAAATAATATATGAAATAAACAACAAAACTTATTTAATCCAATTCAAATATCAACAATCAATTATCCACAAAAGGAACCTTAAATATTACTTAAACTCTACCACCTCCACTTCCGATACAAACTTCAAATAATAGTCGATCCTTACAAGAAACTCAATTGTCACTTTCGCCAATTCTACGTCTAGAAATTCAGCACCTCTCGTTACCAAACAATACCTCAAAAAAACTTGTCGATTTCGTCGTTCTTTTATAGTCGAGTGACGAACACTTCCGCACTCGCTCATTTACATACTTATACGTAACAAGTTCAAAGTTATTAGTTTACAGAGTAATTCATTCATGTCATTATCTTTACAATTAATTTATATA
>AYEL01089059.1:0-12966 GCA_000484575.1 Olivierus martensii | reverse complement strand
GAGGCATACCGGTTCAAGTTTAAGAGACAGATATAGCGCTTCGTAATCGTATGTAGTCCAAATTTCCTCCCCATTAACTTGCATGTTCTTAAGCCTTTGCATAAGAGTAGTAGTTATTTTTGTTGACTCCTGCATTTCTCCGTTGAGAAGATAAATTAGATCATAAATTAGGTGCGTGCTTTTGCCCCACTCTACTCTATATATATGATTCTTATCGAAATGGATATCGATTGAGTTTAAACAGATCTTTTTTCCCCCATATGTTGAGGTGTACGAATACTTTTTACACTCACTGTATGTTTTAAATTTCTTGAAAATTGTGATTTTCCATAGTGATGTCAATTTCAGACTAGTTTTTTACACTTTGATTTATTAAATGTTGAACTTGTGGAAATTTTTTTTCACACTGATGTTACATTATAAAAAATGTCTCTGATATTGATGACTTTAAACAATTCTATAAAACCTATATTCCTATTTTCTATTTTTATCAAAATAAAACTCAAAACTTATATCTGTATCATTTCTTTAAACACTGCAGAACCTCTTGTTCAATAGATTAGATCAAGAATATTACATTTAGTGATAAGTCAATTATATTTTACTCTTGGTAAGCATATAATTCAACTGGTAGAGGGAGAAATGTGCATGAATACTATAGGCCAACTAATCATTAGCATTCAATATGCCATATGCATTAATCAGTACAGTATATTTTATACATGGATTTGAGAACATCAATTAGAAAAACTACTTTTTTGAATGTTGTTCGAAAAATACTAATTAAAGAGAAACGTATTTGAAAATGTTTTTGTCCAATATAAGATTTTCTTGTATAAAGCTGTTTTCCTGTATAACATATTATACTGGGAAGATGGATAATTAATTATTTTATATCAAATTTTCAGAATTTGATACTAATGAGATTATCTGGAATACAGGTTTAGATTATTTTATATGAAAAGAATTAAAACTAATTATTATACACATACTGATTAGGTTGTAATTTACCTAAAATTTCAACAATAGTGATTTATTTGATATACAGTGACGTTAATTTGGTTAACGACATACTTGGTTAATGACGAATGGTTGTAATAAAAAAATGTCTTGGTCAACAACTTATTGTTTAAGAAAACGATTATTCTTTCACTAAGCATCATGCTCGAGTGGAGAGAAAATAATAAATATCAGAATCTTATGATAAAATGCTTAGAGCATGGCGATAAACGATGAACAATGTTAATCCAATAAGCACCTAAATATCTTCATTTATTTTAAGTCATTTCGAGAATAAGACAAAAAATTTCGGCTAGGAATCGGCTAACAACGTACTTGGTTAACGACGAGTGGCAGTAGGAAAAATGTCTTGTTTAAGGACTCTTGATTATGTGAACTTCCGACAAAATAGACAATATAGTTCTAAAACATCTCGTTATCGCATCCTTTAATTAATGAAAAATAAATGTGCAACAGTTCACTAGTTTTCAATTTCTTAAAGACAATTTTTAGACAATTATTATTTTAAATTCTGCAAACAGTCTGATTCTATTGTGTTATATATATTAATTTTGTTTGTGTTATATATTACTTTATACCTGCAAGTGGTGTGATGTCACAGTCTCGGTTTCCATTAGAAGAAAAAAAAGTCTGTCTGAGATCCTACAGTTCATATAGACAATAAATCGCCGAGTACGTATCACTGTTTGTTCACCATCAAAACGCAATATCAAATCTTATCTGTATAATAATCGTTGAATTTGTAAGCTGCTAATCGGTGTTTACAGGTTCATTTGTCAAAATACTCCGAAATGAGCCCAATTGCTGTCTGGTGAAGCTTGATAATTAAAAACTGTTTTCATAAACAATTCATTTTATTAATGTTAATTTTTTTGTAGCAAATATAATAAATAAATGATACTTTCCATATTTTTAGTACATTTTTAATACTTACTATGGTTGTGAGAAAGGAGCCGGAATGAATTAATCAATTTTCAATTAAATCCTATGGGAAATCGCACCTTGGATAACGACGGTTTTGGTTAATGACAATAATCCTGGAATGGATTACAGTCGTTAACCAAGGTACCACTGTATATAATAAAGTTGCTATCAAAAGTTTCCAGAATCCAAACTAATGTTGGATCACCAAATATTTTAGATGGTTCTAAGATCATTAAAAATTTAAGAAATGGATAAATTATTTCCAAAAGTATAAATAACTGAATCTAATCTTATCTCATATTTTTATTCCAAATACTTTGAGTTACAACTTGCTACTCATGATAAAATGTTATATTAAAATTTAGTGTTATTAAAAAATTTGTTTATTAAATATAATTTAATAAACAAATTAGTAGTGTTATTGTCATTTTCAATTATATATATATAACACCTAGTCAATGAGTAATATTAATTATAATTTACATAACATTTCAAAAAAATGTTTCCCAATAAAAATTATTTAAAATTAAGCATGCTTTTTTAAGTCAAATCATAAGTTAATTGATAAATATCATTATATCTGCATTATTGAAATTGTTCTCATTTTACAAGCTCTCCATTTATGTTTTGTTGAAGATATATATAGGCATATCTCACTTTACAGTCTTTCACTAATATGGCACCTCAATTATATTCCATGTTTTTATTTTATATCTCAAATGGAAGAAGGAAAATTATCTGAAAAATAATACTTAGGTCTATAAAACATAAATTAACACAGATGGGCCAGGACTGATGTCATCCTGAAAATCTGAACATGAGAAACTCAGAATTGAATCTGGATCCTCCAATGCGGTATACAAAAGCTTACCATGCAGCCATCCAGCTGAGTTTTAGGTTTTTTATATGCACACTTAATAGTGTAAATATGTTTTAGGCTTTTAAAAACATATTATTATTCACTATTAAAGATGCTGATTTACTTTACAATGGTAGTCAGGAATGTAACTGCTGTAATAATGAGATGAGATATTTTTTCAAATACAAGCATAACTTCTAAGACAGTGTTTCCCAAACTATGTTCTACAGAAGATCTATAAGTATTCCATAAAAAATTATGAAAATTAATATGTCTTATATGATTTTAATTAAAATACTGTGCCAAGTTGAAACTTGAGTTGCTAGTTTATTTTACATAATTACAATTTGATAAAAAATGTTTGTTTTGCCTAATTAATTAATTAATTAATTTATTATTATCTACCTATAATATAAAATAACCAGTGTTCCATAAAAATTTCAGGATATCTGAAGTGTTCTGTCACAGAAAAAGTTTGGGAAACACTGTTCTAAGATGTGCATGAAAATTTTCATTAAATTAATATTCATTTTTTAATACGCAATTTGAAAAATATCAAAAATTATCCTCTGTGAAGCAAATTAATGAAACCAGGAAATGGTTTTTCCATTTTTGCCTTACAGATATTTTTTTAAAGATAATAATTTTGAATAAATCTGTTCAGAGCACAGATATGTAAACACTTAACAAAAAATATTTTGCAAATATTATTGAATTTGTTTAACAAAATATTAAAACTTTTGTCATTTCTGTATCTTAATATATTAACAGTGTGTTAAATGATAGAATATCAAATCAAAATGCACAAATGAAATTTTTTTTGCAACTGAAAGGAATTAAAAGCTTGATCAGTACACAAGATCAAAATCAGCTGCAAAATAATCATCTCACATTTACTAAATAATATAGAATAATAAGAGAAAGTGCAAATTACTTGAATTGATTGCAGAAATATTGGATTTGTATTTAATAAAATAACTGATGTTATATAGAATAATGGCTACTATGCTTGCTTGTAAAAATTGTTCCATCTGTTTCTGATCTTATATATGGAATGCCTAAAAATTAATATTTTTATATATATCTAAATATTTTTAATAACAGAAATTTGAAGAAACAATGGATTGTTTGGCTGGTGTGATGGGCATATTCTGTAACTGGATTCTCAATAAAATCTTGAGAGTATTTTTTTAACTGATTCATTAATAAATTGACCATCTTTATAAAAACTATTTTCTTTATAAAATTTCTTAACTTAAACACAAGTCTACATTGTTTATATATATTTATATATATATAACTACATATAATTAAAGATACTAACATTTTATTTTACAAATAACTGATAATTTATTTACATAAAAATGTAAATTTTCAAAAATAAGTAATCAAAATAAGTAATTTCAAAATATTTTGATAAAAATACAATTTTTAGATACAAACATCTTTCAAAGATTTAACAGTAAGTTTCTTCATTAATTGATTTTCAGTTATTTTCTCTTCTGAAAAGAATATCACTTCAAATTTTGAAGATAATAATAAAAATCCATTTGTTGAAAAATGACCTTTGACTCGAGTTTCTAACCAAACAAATGGAGCAATATTATCTGTGTGTAAAATAATTTTAAATGCTTGATTTCTTACAGTTGCATTATTAATTATATTAACACTTTTAATAAAAATATTTGCTTTCTGAATGCCTTTGGCTTGACTAAATGAAGAAAGAAAAAGATAATTGGAAGAGCCTAACTGTACTCCATCTTTATTTTTTACTGAAAAAGACAAAACACATTCTTTATATGAATTACAACCAGCTCTTTCTAACAATTTATTTTGTAAATCACTATATATTATTTGAGAAGATTGTGGAGATTGATTAAATGTCAAATTTTTCTCATAAATAACCTTAAGTGATGACCAGCGATATATGTTCAGAAAGAAAGTCAAATTTTCAAATTTTTCAATTTTATCTGAAATGAAGGACACTGTTATATTTGTATCATTTTTATACGGTGATACTAAAAAGTCATTAAAGAAATCAATTGCAAAATAATGAAGCATTTTCCATCTTCCACCATATTCTATAGAAGACCATGTTGGTGCCTGCCAAATATCATTTAACTGCCAATACAAAGCACCCATTGTTCTTCCTTCTCCATTTATAATATCACTTTGACTTCGTCTATAGAATTCTGTTTCTGTTTTTATACTCATTGCTTGTGTTATCTGAGAAAGATATAAAAGGTCCTTAAAGGCTTGAAATCCACATTTTTTATTAGGCAAAAATAAGTGATTATTAATAGATTTTAATATTTCTAAACCACCAAATAAATGATGCTGTCGATGGAATAAAAATTTTCCAAATGGATAAACCCAATCTTCTTCTCTTGAAATTTCAGAAAAAGTAATGAATGATGGATATGATTGAAAACCATATTCGGAAACAAATCTTGCTCGAGGATAAGTTTCCCAATTCCAACTATCTGAAGAATAATCATAAAAATGGACATCACCATAATGATTATCTTGTGGATTTGATGATATCCAACCATCTTTTTCAGTAATTTTACCATTAGAAGGACTTGAAGGCAAAAATGGACGAGAACTATCTTTCATTACAATTGGTTGGATCTTTTTTATATACAAAGTAATATAATCATCTTTATATTTTGTATAATTGATATATACAACAGGCCACCATTTCTGTGCCAATCCCACTTCATTTTCATTATTTCCAGCCCATAAAACAATACTTGGATGATGTTGAAGTCTTCGAATCTGTTGTTCTACTTCTATAGAAACAGATTCCAAATAATTTTTATTAACTGGGTAAAGGGCAACAGCAAACATTAAGTCTTGCCAAATAAGAATCCCCAATTCATCAGCAATTTCATAAAAACTGTCTTGTTCATACATTCCTCCACCCCAAACTCTTAGCATATTCATATTAGCATCTTTAGTAGACTGTAAAAGATGACGAATATATCCTCTAGTGATTCTTTCAGGAAAGCTATCTGCTGGAATCCAATTAGATCCTTTTGCAAAAATAGGAATTCCATTGATTTTAAAATAAAAACTCAGACCAGAAGAATCTTTAATTTCTTCTTGTATTAATTCAATAAAACGAAAACCAATTCTAACAGTTTTAATAGATGTTTCCAATTCTGTCAAAGGATTAAATATAACTGTAAGATTATATAATGATTGTTTTCCATATCCATTTGGCCACCACATTTCTATGGAATAATTAGCAGGAATATTTATTGAAATATTCATTTCATTTTCGTTTTGTAACTGTGTTGTTGTCGTCATCAAAACTGAGTCATTTAATTTAATTGTTAAATTGCCTTTTAATTTAGAAACTGCAATTTCATAATATATTGTTAAATTTAATTTCCATAAAAGAGCATCATTATATTTCATTGGTAATGTTGAAACAACAATATCACGAATAATAACTGTATCATACACTTCTATTCCAATGCTTTTCCAGATTCCCATTGTTGGGAATGAAGGACCCCAATCCCAGCTAAATGAACTTTGAATTTTCCTAATGAAATTCACATGGCACTCTCCATTTTGGACAGGTGAAGGGCACACTGGTGGAACAACATATTTGTTTTTAGTTACATATTCTTTACTTTTATTATTAGCATATTCAACAGGAGATGTAAATAGAATTCGAATGCTGTTATTTGATTTTTTTAATTCTGATTTAATATCAAACTTATAACGAATAAACATATTACTTGTTCTTCCAATATGGTTATTATTAATGAAAATATCTGCAACTGTATCTAATCCATGTGTCACAAGAAATAGTTTTTTTTTAGATAAAATTTCATCTGATAAATCAAATTTTCTATAATATACCCAATTTTCTCTTCCTATCCAACGATATAAATCATCATTAAAACGAAAATATGGATCACCAATAATGCCATTCCTCTTTAAATCAGTGAAAATACCTCCTGGAACTTTTGCAGATGTCAAAATACTTCCATTATTATTTCTGACATTCCATATTCCATCAAGTGTAATATATTTGGAATTTTCAGCTGTTGCCAATATTAAGATGGATATTAAATATCCAAATATTATTTTCAAATATTGATTTGCCATAACTTTTTATACTTCTTTGAAGACTGTATGGAAATATATTAAATCTTACCTCTTATTTGGTCCTAAAAATGATAATAGCCACTGATCTGAAAAAAAAAAAAAATTATATGTAAAATAATTTTAATTTTAAAATTAATTAATGCAAAAATAAATCATTGCAATAAACCATTTTATTAAAAATATAACAGGTCTAAAAATTTATCAGGACATAGAATGAAGATATAACAAATTAAGAAAATAGACAATTATAGAATATAAAGAGGCTAAAAATAAATATAGTTTATTTTACATGAAGCAATAATAGAATCTTTGTACAATTACTATTAATAATTAAAATTATTAAGACAGTTATAGGTGAGTTTTTAATCAAAATTAGCAAAATTTTTAGAAAAGGAAATTACATGAATTTATAGTGTTTCACATTTCCAGATTTTGATACATTATTTATGGATTTAGAATTTTGTTATTTCTCCAGATTTGTCAGGTTTATTACATAATGAAAAATTTTAATAATAGAAATTTTGTTGAATCATTTTTTTTTTTAAATATGAATCAATTAAATTAAATATGAATCATTTATATATTATCAAATTCTGCAAATTGGCAAGATAGATAAAGGAATTTAGCTCATATTTACTTAAGGATATTTTGATAAGTAAAGAAACTTCTATCAAATAGTATTATTTTCTTATACAATAAAACAAACTGTTGAGTATTTAAAACAAACTTATGTACAATATATATTTATATAAATTAGTGTTATACAAATAAAATGGTTACAGCCAATTATTCTATATTAATAATGTTATCCTAGAACACTATCAAAAACACTGGATCTGTAAAGGATTATAGTTAAAAATTATTTTAATTAAACGGTTATAAAAACAGTAAAAATTTCTCTGTACAGATATCAATTCCCATTAAAATACAATAATGTTAATTTTCCTTCATTTCTGCTTCGTTGACTAACATTTGATTTCATCCTGTATATAACCGTTTCTGAGACATTATCTGAGTAAAAACCTTTCTAAATCCAAATATAACAAGAATTTTTAATATTTACCTATATTAACTTCCCAGAAAGTATCATGGCAATTCATTTGCGAAATTTATTATTCTTCAGTGCAATTAAGTCGAAACTAAAAAGACCATAGTAACCAATTTAAAACGAAAGTACATAAACTTATTTCCACCACCGTTATATCTTTTAATTTATCGATCACGATAGCAACGCATGCTTCTCTGTAAATAAATTGTGTAAGTACTAGATGGCGACACGAAATGGACGAAGAATTGCCGTTAGACTAGAGACGATTTTTGCTTGTTTTAACTGTTTTATGGTGTGATTATTATTAAAATGGTGAATTGTGCAGTGAGTGATTGTAATAACCATTACAGAAATACAGAAAAAAAATCAGTTCCCTAATTTTAAAAGTTAAATTATAATTTATTACACAAATTTGCACTTATAACACTAATATCACATATTTGTATATTACAGTACATAGAGTATATACAGTTGTAATATGCATGTTTGTATATTACAACAGTACATTACAAATTTTGGTAATGTACTATTTTATACTGTAATTTTTTCTAATATGTGTTTTTTTTTACCTTTGTCTCTACAGAGATATTATTAAAAGTAAAAGCTCTAACTGATGAATAATGACATTCACATTAAATTGTAAATTTGTTTTTACAAAATTACTACTTAAGTACACCAGCTTTACCACGCAGCCATTAGGCCGCATAATAATAATTAATAATTACATTATTACGGTGCCCTAAAGTTAAATTCGTGCTTAGGTACTTTTCAATTTTTATACGGCCCGCTTCATCCAGAAAATTGTTTATCCGGCCCGCGATGTTTAAATCAGTGGACTTCAAACTTTGTCAATTTAAGGAACCCTTGACTATAAAATTATTTCACGGAACCTGGGATCATAAACAATAGAATATTCACAATCTAGGTAGTACATATAAAGAAACACGTTTTAATATTATAATAAAAGTTAAAAAATGTATTACAAAATAAAGTGAATATGTACATATAAAATTTTCAATTTTAATGACCGGTATGAGCTTACTTTGTTTCGCACAAAACTTTAAAGTCAGGTTCTATTGTTATTTGCAAACGCATTTCATGTTCAACATCCAATTTATTTCTGTATTTTGTTTTCGTTCTGACATACTCGTATGTTGAAAACGACTTTTCGCACAAAACGGACGGGCTCGTTCGGTCAATTCAGAATGCTTTATTTTTTATTTTTATTATTTTCATCCTTTTGGTGAATATTTTATGTATGTTTTATGGAACCGTTTAGGACATTTTGTGGAACCTTGGGTTCTGTGGAACACAGTGTGAATAACACTGGTTTAAATCATGGATGTATTGATATATACATCGTTGTTTTAAATACATGCTACAGTCGGAAAATTATTACAATTTAGCATTATAAATCTTTTATGATCTCATAATTATATAAAATTATTTCCATATGGATCATATCTTTGAAAGAAAAAATTAAAGTAATTACAAATAAATATTGTCCTTTCATTATAATTTTGTTTAAAAATATTCGGCTCTTTATTTCCTTTCGAATTGCGCATTCGTCCCGCCAAGCAATTTGAGTTTTAGACCACTAATATATATCATAGCAAAATGATATAGAGGATATTAATATCATATATCACCCAAATATACTTTTTGGTTTGTCTTTCCATGATCTGTACCTATATACAATTTTAAAATATTCTGTCCATATTTTTGTATATAATAAAATAAATATTATTATCCTATCTTGCATTGTTATGATTATTTTCTGATCGTCTGAAATTGATATAAAACTTTTGCGTTTACACCAGTAATTCTGATGCGATATGTTTTGATGAATGACCATTCTAATAGTATGCATTTTATTATTTGACTCTTTTATACAGATATTTGACTAAACTTGAAATATTTTTGAAATCAACTTTAGATATAATTTTTACTTATAGCCAATAAAAAATAAAGCGATTGAAAAAAATATTAAAAAGATATAAATTTTAAAGTCATAAGTATCCTTAGAATGGCTGGAGGACTCCAATCGATATCCTTTTGATTTTAGTGTATTCGTTTACTTGATTTGTAACTAATTTCCAAAATATTTTTTTTAACATTTTATTCATGTAATATATAGTTTTGTATTAAAAATTAAATAAACTATAATTTAGACAGTACTTTTTGAAATATTATTTATAAAAAGTATATATTTTTTCGTTAATATAATATATTTCAATATCGTACAGCTGGTAACTATACTTAAATTATATTACTAAAAGTCATCAGGAAATAATATCTATAAAATCTTCAGTCATGTTGCCAGATAAAAATACAAATTTAATTCCGTATTTTGTGATAAAACAAGAGTTAATCATGCAGATTCTCCATAAGCAAGTTCCTTTTGCAACTCAGTTGACGTCACAGTGATGACACATTTCGTAGGAGATATGCGCGTCGGCATACCGTGTGTAAGTGTATCGTGGTCCGAACCAAATCTATAACCACAGTACAGCCAAGGTTCAACCTTGAGTACAGCACTTTATTATAGTTCTAGATTTTTATTGCTAAAAAAATGCACAATATTTGTTAATGCTTATTTTAGCATTATAAATAAATGTTTTGTGTAACCTAAAATGAATAAAGAAAAAACTATGAACTTCTTAGTTGTATAATAATAATTAATGAAAAGTTTCAAGACAAAGTTAAAAATTTTGAATATTTTCTCAATAATTAACATGATAGAGTAGGAGGCAATAACGATGATCGTTCACGAGTGAATTCATCAGAAAGGTTCAATCATCAAGTGAATTGAATGATTCTTGATTCTTTAATGAAAGCAAATCAATCACATGAATCCAGGGCCGTGAAGTAGATTTTCTCAAAGTCTACTTCACGGCTCTGGATGGTTAATCATTGTTATGGTTTTCGATAACTCCTATATGAATGCAGACAGGGCCGTGCGGTAGATTTTCTCAGTATGAGGCAAGTCTTTGAAATGCCGCCCCCTTAAATGTTTTTTCTTTTCTTTCTGTATTCTCGGGATAAAGACTCTATACCCAGTGCTTGGGAGTACCTGTTTAATCAACGTGACTATAGTATTTAAGTTTGAAAACGTAAATTTTGTATCTGTTATCGCCTTATTTCCGCCCCCTTTTTGCCTAACATTTTATCTCACATGCACCACCTGTTTGTTTTTACCATTCCTCTGACACTCGGGGTCTAAATTACAATTGCGGAGACAGGAAATTCGGGCATGCTATGTAGAACGTCACTCCACCCCTCATCATAATTTAACTGGGAATACACTTTAAAGAATAGACCACTGTCAGTTGTTCATCCCGCAGCTGGTCCGAGGTATTCGGTTCTCCGCAGCTGAGGAAAGGAGAATAAAGAACTTTAAAATTAAAAAGGACGGTCAAGCATTGACCGATCCTCGTATTTTTGCGCGAAACTTCGTCCCTAGGATAGTAAATCTTGAAAACAAAACTGTTTACGTATCGGGGACGAGAGATCGTGCCTGTGCAGGTGTCCGAGGATTATCACAGTAAACCCCCACCTACAAGTGAAATAATACACAATAGTCGGGAATGCATCGAAGCCTGGGATAGTCGGGGGAAATGTGACGTTTTGTCCCGGACTCGGAGATGATATAAAAAGGGGATCGGCCGCACGCATCGGGGAGACAGAGAGAATACAGGGAGAAACGGACGGAAGAAAAGTCATCGCCCATCTCCAACAAGATCCGACGCAAACCCGAGTCATCGCCCATCTCCGTTAAGATCCATCGTAAAACCCCGAGTCATCGCCCATCGTCGTCAATGTGTCGGAATGAATCCGTCAGGAAACTGGTGATTGTGCAAGACCGTCACGAACGTATCGTCACGTCAAGGATCTTCCGGATAGCCTCATCAAAGGGACATTATCTACATTCTAAGGAAATGACTTATTGTTAAAGGTATTTATCCTCCGATGAAAACTGTTGGGTCTTGATACTGTAAACTTTCTCTCTCCAATAAAGGAAGTCGTTTGTTGTTACGAACGTAGTCTCTGTGTCTGTCGTTGTCTTAGTCTCATTACCCGTCCTTACTCACGCCATAGACTGAAGGTAGACAATCACTTTAGTTAGACTGCTATCATCTTGGTTGCTATAAAGCTCTTTTTAGGCTGAATTATTTTGACATATAGCGCTATCTGTTAATTCAGCGAATAGATTTTATCGATTGTTAAATTATTCGACTTTTTAGAATGCTTGTTCAAAAAATCAATGAACAGTCAATTATTTAAATTGGAACATCAGAAAGAACTTTTCCAAGTTATGGCTGTTATATCTTATTGCCATTTAGAAGATTACTAGACATAAATAACCTACAATACAAAAAATTTCCCGGACTCGGAGATGATATAAAAAGGGGATCGGCCGCACGCATCGGGGAGACAGAGAGAATACAGGGAGAAACGGACGGAAGAAAAGTCATCGCCCATCTCCAACAAGATCCGACGCAAACCCGAGTCATCGCCCATCTCTGTTAAGATCCATCGTAAAACCCCGAGTCATCGCCCATCGTCGTCAACGTGTCGGAAAGAATCCGTCAGGAAATTGGTGATTGTGAAAGACGGTCACGAACGTATCGTCACGTCAAGGATCTTCCGGATAGCCCCATCAAAGGGACATTATCTACATTCTAAGGAAAGGACTTATTGTTAAAGGTATTTATCCTCCGATGAAAATTGTCGGGTCTTGATACTGTAAACTCTCTCCAATAAAGGAAGTCGTTTGTTGTTACGAACGTAGTCTCTGTGTTTCTCGTTGTCTCAGTCAAGCCGTCCTTACTCACGCCATAGATAGCAGGTAGGCCATAAGCCTGTTCATATCGTCCGGGAATCTTACACAATTTACACTTCTTTTTACAGATGTCCCATTCTCTCTGTTAGGTTCTAAGCTAACGCTTACTTCCCTCTCGAGGGCGCCCGCCTTGACGTGGCGAGAGGGCTT
>AYEL01089058.1:0-14752 GCA_000484575.1 Olivierus martensii | reverse complement strand
AAAATATAATTTAAAATATAATATAATTTATAATTAAATATAATTTATTATATGCAACATATAAGATATATATATACATAATATTATTTTTGGTTATAAATCCGTACGTAAAACTTTAAAGTTCTCTATTTGAATGGACCAATTGCCATTATGAAAATCAAAATATTCTTTTTATGAAACATTGAAATATAAAATCTATATACAGTACTTATAAAACACAGATTATGGATGTATGTATGAAACTTTTTTATTTAAAATCTAAAAAAGATATTTAGGAATGTATGATATAGAATTTTGTTCAGTATCAGTATGGGAATGTCCCTACGTCGCCCATTTTTTTATTTGGCCCTTTTTTAGGGCCCTAGGAGGCCCAATTTTTATTTATTTTTTGACAATTGGCCATTTTTAGGGCCCTAGGGGTTGAATTTTAATTTTATGAAAATATATACAATAGATGGCGCTAAGTGTCAAAGTAAGGGGCAACAGATAACTTACCAGCATTACTATTGCTGGATTTTTACAGATTTATTTAGCCAATATATAAATTATTGATTGATACTGAACAGTATCCTGTATCATAATTTGTGTTCAATCAGTATCTTTACATCATATCTTTCCATTGGATGTTTTATTTTAAAGGAAATTTTATGTTGAATTTGCAGTTAAGCCTGTTCTATATCCATAATTATGATTCTGACATATATTTCAGATGAAATTTATTGATATTTATATTTTATCACACAAAGAAATTATATAATTATTCATCAAGACGTAAACTATTAGACTTATATGTTTATCCAATATTATGTAATAATAATAAGTAATATTTAAAATCACACAAAAAGCAGTAATATATACAAATTTTTTATTTGTTGTAATTTTAAATAAAATTAATCCACGTTGCATTATTTCAAACGTATTTTGGGTCTCTCCCCCTTCGAAATTTTTTGTAGTGCTATGCGTGATTATTATAATATTTTTCTCCAAGCTGATCAGAAAAACAATTTGGATTGGCCAGACCTATTTTATAACAAATGTTACATATTACATTAGTCTTTATTTCTCTAACAAATACGCATAAATATTTTATATTTTATTTAATAACTAAAACATTGTTAGTCATAATTTACAGAATTCTTCCCCCTTACATCATTTAACGTCTCAAATCTATACTCTACTCCTAAAGTGTGACATAATTTATGGATTCTCTCTAGCTAATAAACAAATAATAGCACACAAAGAAATCATATACATAGCATATAGAAAATTTCCATTTTATTGTCAAATCTATTTTTATGCCACATCATGGTCATGATATAATTATGTATTTCAACCAAGCATTATAATAATATAAATTATATGTAAAAATTTAAATATTGTCCATATATTCACATAAAAAATCAGTGTCCAGCATTTCCTGAATGGCCACTCCCGTTTTTAACATGGGAAAAATAATCAAATTCTTGGGTAAATCAAATAAAGAGCCAAGCACGTGTTAAACAAGTGCTGGTTTTTTGCACGTGTGCATGGTCTTTTTTACTATGCCAGTAGTCTCAAACTCAAATTGAGAGCGGGCCGAATGCACAGTTCGAAAGGAAACAAAGGCCGAATATTTTTAAACAAAAAATACAGTGAAAGGAAAATACTTTGCTGATACAATAGTTACTGATAGCACAGTGTAGGTTGAGTACAGTATGCTTTAAAACTTTAGATTATTATTTTATTAACATTAAATTGTAATAATTTTCTGACTAATATGTATTCAAACAAATAGCTAAAATATCTTGGGGGCCATACAAAATTACTTTGCGGGCAGGATGCAGCCCGCGAACCGCGAGCTTGAGATCACTGTACTATGCAACAAAGGACCAAGCACATGCTTCACTTTTTATTGCAAAGCGGATGCTTAATATGTGTTTGTTTGTTGTATAATAAAAGATATTTCTATATATTTAATACAATTGTTTTCATAAATGAACAAATTTTGAATATTTATTCATTTAATTTTTAAAGGAAATATAAACAAACAATAACAAGAGAAAAATGATATTAAATTTGGAGCATTGTTTATTGTATGATTATATATACGATATATTGCATGTTAATGATTATTTTTCAATAACTATTTTTAATACGTGATTTATAAACAAAACTCGGCAACGCCGGGTATTACAGCTAGTATTGTATATTTTAAATTTCCAAATTGTTTTAAAATTTCGACGTTTGTTTTCCTTCTTTTTTTTATACAATATTCTCTCTTAGATCATCTTTGAAGACAATTTGCTAATGAATATTTTTTTAGCTGATTGGGCCTTTTTATATAACCATAACCCGTTACCTCAATACTTAATCCATCACTCCCACGCTCAATATACAATCCACTCCTGCTTCCCATATCTCAATTTAGTTAACTACAAAAAGCTCATTGGTTAGCTTATATGCGAGTCTATAGAACTAGCTTATGTACTCCTTTTAAAATAAATGGCGTTATTACATGCATTTAAATACATGATTAATATTTTTAACAGATCCCTGCATCCTCAGTCAGCTCTCGGTATTATTTAACCACTTTTATATAACAATTTTACATAATGTATAAGATTAATGGAAAAAAATCTCTTTCATAAAACATTGCATTGTTTCTTTTTTCGATTACATACCCGTTCAATTTACACTACTGTAATTGGTACCCTCTAGCAGCGCCATATTTCCCCTAACGGCCATTTTTTAAACTATTTTTTTACAGGTCTTTTCCCCATGATCTGAATAATATAAATTCAAAGTATGACGTTATTCGCCCAGTAGTTCTCTATCCGGAGTGCTTTGAATAGAGATACTTTAATTTGAAACACCCTGTATTTTGAAATATTATTGGTAATGCCGACAACTACATGTGCCAATTATTAATTAATAGAAGCAGGCGGCCGGATGGCCGAGTGGTAACGCGTTGGCGTGCCACACTGGAGGACCCGGCTTCGCGTCCCGGGTCTGGTCCCAGATTTTTTTCGGGGTACTGGGCCCGGCCGGTGATCCCCGTCCTTCACCATCCAGCCCCCCTCCACGGGTGTGGTGCAGCCCGTGGTTGGAACTGGCCCCACCCCCTTAGTAATCTCCCTGATTGGAAAGGGGGTGTAAAATATGCAAAAATAAAAAGAAAAAAAATTAATAGAAGCAGAGTGCCGCATGGTGCCTCTATTCTCGTGCGCTCTTAGGTGATGCCATCAATGAGTGGTGCTTATCTTGCTTACCATCTTCTGCCGGTATGACATCTTCTATACGTTACGCTCAATATACAAAGAATACATAAATTATGTAAAACCATTTTGCTCCATATTATTATATTTATTTTTTTAAATTTTTATTTGAGAGATTCCATTAAGGATTGCTAGAGGCATTGTTCAATGTGTTGACTTCAAAGATGTGGTTGATCTTTCTTCAGAATCAAAAACTGAAATTGAGTTACAGCATTTTCTACAGTACAATATAATTGATCTGCATTGATGTTTCTCATGTGCAATTCGATTCTGTCTTTTCAAATCTGCCAGGTGAAAAATATTGGCTTGATAAACCATGCGTTTAAAGTAACCCCAAAGCCAAAAATCACATGGCTAAGGTCTGAAGAATACGGTAGTCAGTATGTTGTGAATGAAAGATTGATGATTCTATCATTTGTGAAGTGTTGTCGCAATAACTGTGTAACATCACATCCAATATAAATGCATAAATGTTGCGTTTTGAGGTTCTCCTTTGCTAGAGGTTCCGGATGACGAAACTGTGCAACATGTCCCGATAACGAGTTTCAATTATTGTGCAAATCATAGGTCTGGTTGGATGCATTTCCTCGAAGAAAAACGGCCGATTAGAAATTCAAATTCTATCTATACTGTTATCATCGGTGAATGTAGAGGGATCTCTTGAAATTAACAAGGATTTTCTGTAGCCTAGATGCAGCTGTTTTGAGAGTTTTATATCCCAGAAAGATGAAAATGAGCTTCATCACTCCACAGGATGTTCCAGGATCAATCCTCGTCCACCTCCATGCGTGCAAGAAATGCCAAAGCATATATTTCTCGGAAGTCACGATCTCAGGTAGCAATTCTTGGTTTCAGTTAAGTTTATAAGGATAGTAATGCAATATTTTTGAGCAAACTTCTCCACACTATTATTTTGGGGTTCATCTTACTGTCTTGTTACAGTACAACCACTACATGTGGCTTCGACATTCTGAGATGATTGCTCAATGACTGCCATCAGGGACGGACTGGCCATAAGAGTGTTCTGGCAAATGCCAGAATGGCCGGTGCTATCGTAACAATATGAGCCGGCAGCCGACGAATCGATTTTTTATGACACACATCGCACTTTCAATATAATGTATATTTGTTTCAGATTTTTTTCCATTCATTTTTATTTAAATTTATCAATATTTTAGTATTTTCACACAAATGTGTATTGTACTTTAGGTGATTATTTTTATTTTGTCGTTAAAATTTGTTTTGTAAAAAATACAGTACTATGTATTTAATTTATTTAACTAGTGGTTCGCTAACCGATAGGTGGGCCGCTGTCAGGATAATGCCAGAACTGAAAATATGCCCTAGTCTGCCCGACTGCCATTGTAACGTCTTCAGCCATTTAATGTATCAAAAGTTTACCTCTTGTTCCTGCTTGGATTGTGAAGTTCGCCTTTGTCTTCTCAAAATGATGAATCATGTACGTTGGTACTCACGAAGCGCTGAGGCAACATTTTCATCATTTTAGTAGAATAACTTTAAAAGTAAGGCGCGTTCCAGCAACGTGAGAACATCATTATCGTATTGAATAAATTTTTTCGACTGGTCTCACATTTCGTTTTATACCAGATTACACGTATGTATAATCTGGTATAAAATAAATACGAAATCGTCGAAAAAATTGCAATTTGCGTCGACGTATTTGTTGATTCAAATTGGAATATATGCCAATTTGCATCGATATATGTGTATCTAATAATTATTTGTACTGTAGTAATTTCAATAACTAGTGGCGCTCGCAGCGTCATAATTTTTCCTATCGGTCATTTTTGAAATATTTTTTTGCATGGTCTGGTTAGTATAAATTTCAAATATGACATCATTTTGCCCAGTGATTCTCTCTCCAGTTCTGAATACGGATACTTTAATTTGAAACACCCTGTGTTTCAAATTAAAGTATACTTATTCAGAACACCTATCCCTATCCCTATTTTTGATTTTTTTATTTTAATTTACTGCGGAATACAGTACTGTATATGAAATCAGCGCAAATATGGTTTTTAATTCACGACCAAACAGAACAGTTATCAGAGTTACTTTTAAGTACACTAAACACTATTTATTCTAATAATTTGGAGTCAATATTCCCCAATTTTTGTATGGCTTTGAGAATCTTAAATCACAATTCCAATATCACAATATCGTTCTCAAAATTCAAATTATAAAAAATTATCTACGATCAACCATGATCAGGAAGACTAATCAATTTATCATTTCGGTATTGAACATGATACATGTGATACAGCGAATTTAAAACATAATTGAAGAATTTTCTAGTGGGGGAGAAACACAATATTGCATTATAAAAGGTTATTATAACATTTTCTTTCGTTATTTTTTAGTTTTTTTAAAAGAGTTATAAAATGGTTTTAAATATCAGCATATCTTTAATTTTAACAATCCAAATATTAGTTATGTATTGCATAAAAATAGTTATAATTTTTACTCTGAAGTACAAAGCAAAACATAGACTTTTCAAAACTGAATACTATAATCACCTAGTTTAAATAGCTGCTAAAGTAAACTTTTACACGATATTTTAATTATTGTAAATTTTAAGAGCGAAAAAATAAAGGTTAAATATATTCATGTTAAATATATTCATTTATTATACTAATATTAAAAAGTCCTCTAATATCTTCGATTGATCATAAAAATATCAATTTTTAAATATTTGTTCTAGGATGCACAGTTTATATCTTTTGAATTCTATTCTAGAATGATTTTTACAATTTAATTATAGCCACGGTGGTCAAACTGCAGCTCTGGTACCTTTAATGTAGTTCCATACCATGAAACTCAATAGATAATATGGAGCAAAATATTTACTTAATTTAAAAAAAAATAATATATTTGTAATTTGTTCATTTATTGTAAAAAACAGTATGCATCTATATGAAATAAATGCATGTGAAATAGATGATAAACAATTTTTGAAACCATTGTTAAGACAACCCGAAAAAATTGATGCGGCTTTCATTGATCCAGAAAGAAATTGATTGCAGTTCTTAAGCATTTGAGATTCTCCTATGTGGCTCGTAGTGACAAACTGATTTGAATCCTTACAAGGAGTCATTTTACCACCCATCGTTACTTGACTATAGTGGATAATAATAAATTATATACATGTTTTGATCAGTTATTCAAATACTTTAGCCTTAACATATTTTATTGTTACTGTATTTTTCTTTTATTTTTTTATTTCCCTGTAGATTACTATATTCCATTTTGTTGCCAAAACGCTTCTGATATTCTTATTTTAGAATAGAAACGACCACTTTATTCTTTCCAATGAAAATTAAAGCAAAAATAATAATCCAAATTTTCTGATTATTATTATATATAAAATATATTTCAGAAACAAACCATCATCTTTAAAAAATAAAAGTAATAATGTGAATTCAGTAATAATAAAAGAATTTATTATTACTGAATTCACATTAAGCAAAAGCTTTCAGTTTCTGCCATCTTCAATTGCATAGAATGCTCAACTAATAAATTAAAAAAAAAAAATAATATATACAGTCGATTCTGCTTAATTGGGACACGCTGGACTAGTCCATTTTGGCCCAATTAAGCGGCTGCCCCAATTAAACGAACTAAGAATAAATTCTAAAATAAAATATGTAATACGTAGGTAAATAAATAAGTGGGTAAAAAATAATAATTAGATACTATTTTAATGATTTATTAAAATAGGTACCTAATTATTAGCTTTTTAGCGATCTCCTTTGACTTCGCCTTCAACACTGGGCCACTGATATTCACGCCTCGCCCCTCAACTATAGAAAATCATTGATCTAATGCTTCTTCGACTTCTGAATCCTTTCCATCACTCTTTCTTTTGGATCGTCCTGAATTTCTTTCTGTAATGCCACGCCTCACGCAGTTGATTTTCTTGTTGTAGGAGACGCGCTATGGTAGATTTTGGCTTATTTCAGCCCGCAGTTGATTTTCTTGTTGTAGGAGACGCGCTATGATAGATTTTGGTACCCCAATTATATCAGCGAGTCTACCATGGCTAGTATTAAATGGCTGGCTTTTAATTTTAACCGGCAAAGAGATTTTACTTGAAAGTATAAAATCTTTTCTTGGCAAAGGCAAAAATTTAATTTTAAATAAAATCGACACTGTAAATGAATATCGCTAGATACAGTAATTAAATAAAATCGACACTGTAAATGAATATTGCTAGGTACAGTAACAATAGACTCTTAAGTAGACGCACACTTGCATGATTCATGATGATAGAGTTTGAAACCACTAATATATATCGTAGCAAAATGATATATGATATTAATATCCTATATATAACCTAAAATATATTTTTTTGTCTCTCCATGATCTGTACTTATATATAATTTTAAAATATTCTGTCCATATTTTTTGTGTATATTAAAATAAATGTTATTATCCTATCTTACATTGTTATGAGTTATTTTCTGTTCGTCTGAAATTGATATAAAACTTTGCGTTTACATTAATAACGCTGATGCGATATATTTTGAAGGATGATAATTCCAATAGTATGTATTTTATTATTTGACTCTTTTATAGAGATATTTGATTAAACTTGAAATATTTTTTGAAATCAACACAGATTATTTTTTATTGTCTATAAATAAAAATAAGCGATTGAAAAAATATTAAAAAGATATAAATTTTAAAGTCATAAGTATCCTTTAAAAGGCTGGAGAACTCCAGTCGTTACTCTCTTGATTTTAGTGTATTTGTTTACTCGATTGTAACTAATTTCCAAAACATTTTTTTGACATTTTATTAGTGTAATATATAGTTTTGTATTAAAAAATAAACTATAATTTAAACCGTACTTTTTGAAATATCGTTTCTAAAAAGTATATATTTTTCCTAAATGATATATTTTTTTCACTGATAAAATGTATTTTAATATCGTATAATTGGCAACTATAGTTAAATTAAATTACTAAATGTCATCAGGAAATAATATCTACAAAATCTTCAATCATATTGCTAGATAAAAATACAAATTTAATTCCGTATTTTGTGATAAAACGCGAGTTAATCACGCAGGTTCTTCGTAAGCAAGTTCCTTTTGCAACTCACTTGTCAGTTGACGTCACAGTGACGACACATTACGTAGGAGATATGCGCATAGGCATACTGTGTCGAAGTGTATCGTGGATAGTAGCGTAAATGAAATCCGCTACCAAACGCGACGTCACTCATTAAACAAGTTCGGTAACAGCGCTACCTTGAAGACGCGTTCAGCAGAAAATCTCTCAACTGTTCCACAACAGTTGAGTCTGCTGAACGCAGCCAATGGCACCGTTTTCGAGTTATAACCCTTTAAAGCTAGCCAATCATCATCTAGTTTACAAAGCGTCACGACGCGTCGCGTTGTCATTAAATATCGCATTGCGTCGCTCGCCTTCGTATTAACCCGGTAATCAGTAGGAGAGCGACGCGTCTTTGCAACCGACGCTTTCTGTACTCGAAGGTGATTGGCTAACTTTAAAGGATTATAACTCGAAAACAGCGCCATTTAGACCATGTATTCATTAGACATTTTCGACTTATTTCGAGGTCCCCTATCAGTACACAAAATACAAATGATCCAAATTTTGATAGATGTTCAAAGGGAAGACGAAGTGTCATGGATGCGATGTCTCGCTATCGACAATATCTTGCTGAACGAGAGTAAAAGGCAAACGTCGTTAGATGACTTTTTAACGAAAAAAACAAAACGTGTCAAATGAGGAAGAACCTTCATCACAAACATAAATTATTTACTCGAATCTTTTTGATTTTCATTAATGATTTACAAATATAAATCGATATTAGCAATAAAAAATGTCTGAAATTAAGGTAATAGTAATAATATACAGTACAAAATAAAATAAAATAAAAATGGTACGTATATTTTTTATTCACCTATCTCCATTATTTAAATGTTAATCACGTGTTAAGATGACCTCGTTCAACGCTGTTTCGTTTAGCCAGGGCTGGCAGAAGTGAGTGCGTAGTTATGCACCGCACAAAGGCACTAAACTACAGGGGGCGCTAAAAGATGTCTGGAAAAAAATCCATGACGAAAAAAAAAATTAATTTTTTTTTAAAAATAATTATTTTACATTAGGTTATAAAAATTTTACGTGTTAAGATGACCTCGTTCAACGCTGTTTCGTTTAGCCAGGGCTGGCAGAAGTGATTGCGTAGTAGTGCACCGCACAAAGGCATTAAACTACAGGGGGCGCTAAAAAATATCTGGAAAAAAATCCATGACGAAAAAAAAAAAATTAATTTTTTTTAAAATGATTATTTTACATTAGGTTATAAAAACAAATTTTTTAATTTCCAAAATTAAAAAAGTGACACTAGCGTATAAATATTTAATCCAAAGTCGTATTGTAAAATAATAATGTAGTTTCAAAAACTAAATAATTTATTGCAGGGCGCGAAATCAGTTTCTGCCACTTCTGCACAAAGGTGCTTCATATGACAGCGACGGCACTACGTTTAGCACTTGATTTTTTTTTTTGAACCCCGCGTTAAACGGGGCCTTACAGACAAAACTAGGTCATATTATGAAATAATTGGAATTACGGTAGAATACTTAACAGATAAGTTCTTTTAAAAAAAATCATATGATTCGAAATATAATTTTTGATCCCGAGAACATCGAATTAACGAGATTTTACTGTGCTAATTTTAATAAAAAATTTTAATTAATTAATGAAAAATGAATAAAGCAAGCTATAAATGCCATCTATTTCTCCATTTATTTATATTAACACATACATACAAAACACCAATCAACAATTCATAAAAGATTTCGTATAATCAAAATTATATATATCTGATATTTAAAAAGAATAGATAATATCACCTAAGCAATTAAATTTTTATTTATAGAATCATATATACAAATTAAATCGAGACCAAGATGAAAGACATCCATTTTATAGACTAGCTTTTCAATTTGATAAATTACAATGATTTTAAAATAAATTATTTATTTTTCTTGTAAAAAATAAAATTTCATTTCTTTAATGGCTGTCAATTTATGCTACAAAAATATAAATGAGTTTTTGGACAAACATTTTGTGTCAACTCAAGTTAGAATTACAGTATTAGTGTAAGTTTAGCAAAGGTATAAAATTTTATAAAAATAACTGTCAAATTATTTGAAGCAAAATATTAGTAATTCTAAAGTTGTAGACATTCTGCCACTTATAAAAGTAATAAAGGAGCTAAAGCACTAAGCAGAAAATAGTCTTTTATTAAACAAAGAAAAGTTTTCAACCATTAGCAACTGGATCTACTTCAACAGTAGCTGAAGTAGACCCAGCAGCAAGTGGTTGAAAACTTTTCTTTTGCGTAATAAAAGAATATTTTCTGCTTAGTGCTTTAACTCCTTTACCGCAGGTAAATCCTCATAATATATGTATTATCACATTTAATGAATCAAATACTTTTTGTTTAATTAAACTTTAATTTCATAATACTGTATATATGAATACTGTACAGTGCTGTACATTCTGAAACTGTTTTAATGTATGAAAATAATTAAAAAAATTTTAAATTATGTAATTTGATTTAGATAATGTATTTTATTTTCAGAAAAAAATGTTTTTTTTTTTAATATTCTGCTCACCAAAAAAAAAATAATTCTAAGAGATTTTTACATTAAAATATTACTTAACTATTTACAGTTAAAAATTAATAAAACTGTAATAATATAAAAGGGGTGACCAAACTTCATGTCACTACGAGCCACATACAAGAATCTCAAATATTCGAAAGCCACATTTTCTTTCTGGATCAATGAGAACAGTATCAGATACTGGTAATCTTAATAATGATTTCAAAAATTGTTTATTTCAGATGCATTTATTTCGTAGAAAAATGCATACAACTTTTTACAATAGATAAAAAAATAATATAATTTGTTTAACTTAAATAAGTATTTTCTTCATATCAATATTTACTATTGACTTTCACGGTATGGAGCCAGATTGAAGGCACCAAAGAGCCACAGTTTGGCCACCCCTGTAATATAATTTATTCTCAGTATCCAGAAGACAACATAAAAATATGCATCTGCAATATTTTAATTAAGTTCAAAAGTTAAACATCAAACACATGATACACAATAATCAATTAACATTTTATTACTTCTCTTTCACATTACTTTCAAGCATAAATTTTCTATGTAACATTCATAATTTTTGAAATAAGCATCACTACATAAAATATGTAGTAGCTTAAAGTAAAAGTGCTTTTCACAGAAAGCAGACAGATAAAGAACAATGAATATTGTTAACTTAATGTAACTATTTACAATAATCATATTTAAAATCTGTAATAACTTGAAAAATAATTTTTTCTTTTAATTAACAGTATAACAATCTTATAGAATTAAATATTCTTTTCATAAATACATCATACACAGAAGCTGAACTATTATTATTATTATTATAAGTGGAGAGAAATATTTACATACTAAAGTGATATAGTTACAATATATATATATATATAATTTAATTTTTTTTATATATATTATTTTTGCAGATATTTAAATTTATTGTAATCAGCTGTGCTGAGTATTTTGATCAATTTCTGCTTAGCAGTTATTACGTATGAAAATTTTAAACTGGGGCAAATTTTCAAAACTGAAAGTGCTGAACATATATACTTTGTAAAAGCATAAGATGCTTAATAACAATTATTTAAATAATACATTCTCATATAAAAATTTTTATATATTGTGTTAGCTGATTAACACTTATTTTCTTATGGTAACAGATTAGGCTATCAACAAATATCTGCATAAAGATTTTTTTTTAAATTCGAAATTAATGGTCCCTAAAAAAACATATTCCATAAATATAGAATTTAATAATTCCGATTTGAAGACTAGAAGTTCATAAATACTGTATTAACAAAATAATGCAACAATGATTCAAATTACATTTTAATATGAAATTATTATGGGATTATACGTAGCATTTTCGATCTTTGGAACAAAGTTATTGATAAGAAAATAAGTTTTTGTTTCAATATCAATCACATTAGCAAAATTATAATCTAAATATTTCATCATATTTCTGATTCTGATGGCATATCTTCAGAATCCCAACTAATGTCATCAATATTTGAATTTGTCATTAATAATCCTTGACTTGTTGTTTCCATTGATGGTGTTTCTGCATTATTTGAAGATATCACTTTTTCTTTATTAACACAAGTAACTTCCCATGAATTCTTATTTATACATTCTTGGTTTATTTCTAATTTTTCTATCTTTTTGTGCTTTCTACATGGCATAGGAATGGAAAATTCTTCACTCATCTGGGATACTGATATTGGGCTATCGTCTTGTATCATAGCTTCTCCAGCGAGACTTTTAGGTGATGTAGTACGAAACTGACAATTTTCTTCTATACATTGAGATTGTTCTGCTGAACTTGAACTTTCATCCTGTTCAGTATGTATGCTATGTTCTTCAATTTGATTTGGATTTTTTGGACTTCCAGAACTGCTGTTGGAAAAAGAATCATCCTCTGATGAAGGAGAAACAGAAATAAAATCTTGATTTGTCCTATCAATATGGGGGTGTGGTGGAAATGATGTATTTGACCAAGCACTATCATCTGAAACTATACTACTTTGTAAAGAGCAAGATAAATTATTGGAATTATCAAAACCATCTTGAGATGAAATAAAACTACCTTCAATACTGTCTGAAAATTTTGATGATTCTTCTAATCCAGCATCATCTCCTTGTTCTGTATTTGTCTTATATGCTGCTACATTACCTGAGGTTTCTAGAACCACCACAAACTCGGGTGATAATGATTTTCCACTTTGATCCATTTGTTCTAATGAATGATTTATTTTATGTTCGTCCTTTTTGTGATTATTTTTAACTGAATTTTCAAACAGTTTTTTAATTGGTAATGTATCTTCTGTTTTAGGTAATTTGAATCTCCACTTTAATGATTTTCCAAATTGTGATTTATCTTCTTCCATAGATATCATATCACATGATAAATTTTGAGAAATAAAATTTTTTTCAGGTTTATCAATTTCTTCAGAATCATTATTATCTTTTTCTCTTAATTTTTCAGTTTTATAATGTTCTTTCGAAATTTCTTCTTTAATATCTGATGATTTAATATGATCTGCAAAACTTCTTCCTGACTGAAGTGTGAAACTACGATGCTTAGGATGTTTTGATATTTGAGAAGAGAGTGGCTTTAAAAAAGAATTACTACGTATACCAATTTTTCTTACATTATCTCCCGTTACAGGAGAACTTTCCCAAAACTGTTTTAACTTTTTACAGCTAGGAAGTGTAGTTTCAGAAAGAGATGATGATCTTCTGTATGATTTGTAAGTTGATGCATTTAATGAGTGATGAGAATTTGATTTCTCAGATGTATTAGAATAAGAATGAAAACTGGAAGATAATCTGGTTGGAGTAAGTGAATTATTCTCATTTACAGATGAGGATTCTGAAAATTATGATAATACAAATTAATAATTACAACAATTTTAAAACTAAATAGTTTTATAATTTAATTTAGGGATATAAGATTGACATATTTACAATAATTGAACTATTATAATCATAATAAATTAATATAGAATGAATATTAATATATAAAACTACAGAATGAAATTAAACATTTTTAATTTAAACTAAGTCATATTACATAAAAACTTACTAACACTGCTTAAACTCAGGTAATTAAGAAAGTCAACTAAAAGCACTATAAGCAGCTGAGAAGTTAGAAATCAATAATAAACTTCTTTTAAAAAACTTTAATAGTACAAATGCTTTCGGCTTAACGCCATCATCAGGTACTATATTCTAAAGCTTAAACAATTCGAATACATAATTCAAATAATTTCCTTCCATTTATTTGAATTACGCATTCGAATTGTTTAAGTTTAGAATATAGTACCTGATGATGGAGTTAAGATAAAACTACAGAATGAAATTAAACATTTTTAATTTAAACTAAGTCATATTACATAAAAACTTACTAACACTGCTTAAACTCAGGTAATTAAGAAAGTCAACTAAAAGCACTATAAGCAGCTGAGAAGTTAGAAATCAATAATAAACTTCTTTTAAAAAACTTTAATAGTACAAATGCTTTCGGCTTAACGCCATCATCAGGTACTATATTCTAAAGCTTAAACAATTCGAATACATAATTCAAATAATTTCCTTCCATTTATTTGAATTACGCATTCGAATTGTTTAAGTTTAGAATATAGTACCTGATGATGGAGTTAAGCTGTGAGGAAGTTAACATTGACCTATCCTATTTTTATTTTATTATGCACTCTATTATTTATTTATCGTTATTTTCCTATATGCTAACGTATTATATTTTAGTTTAAAAGTTAACTTACTTCCACCTTCTCCGTCGCAGTTGGCAATCACGTGATACGGAGTCGGAACC
>AYEL01089057.1:0-15248 GCA_000484575.1 Olivierus martensii | reverse complement strand
CTGGATTGCAGAGTCGCTAGACCATTAGGCATAGTTATAATTAATAGAATTGCATTCGTTCTAATTGGCGACTTTGCAAAGCCAAAAGTGTTTGTACTATTAAAGTTTTTAAAAAGAAGTTTATTATTGATTTCTAACTTCTCAGCTGCTTACAGTGCTTTTAGTTGACTTTCTTAACTAAGTCATATGCTTATAAGAAGCCATACAAGTACAAATAATCTAGTTTTTGTGTGGAATGTTCCTGAATCAATAATCTGTGAAATGCTCATATTATCTAACTTGTTTGAGATTTTCTTCAATTTATTAGTGTAAGTTCTAACATAGTTTGTTCATTTTTCTTCTAACATTTAATTGGTACTTTTAGTTTAAGTTCCAATTTTTGGTTTTGTTTCATCAGACGTTACGTTGTAGCCAAACTGTTTTTAATTATATTATATTTAAGTAGAAATTAGTTTAAGACCTGAGCTCAGGCCGAACTCTGGAATTTGCAGAGTCGTTAAGTTTTAGAACTTTAGTGTTTTAGATTGTTTTGAAGTTAATTATATTTAAGTTAGAGTTTAGAAAAAAACCTGAGCTCAGGCCGAACTCTGGATTGCAGAGTCATTAGAACGAAAAAGACCTGAGCTCAGGCCGAACTCTGGATTGCAGAGTCGCTAGACCATTAGGCATAGTTATAATTAATAGAATTGCATTCGTTCTAATTGGCGACTTTGCAAAGCCAAAAGTGTTTGTACTATTAAAGTTTTTAAAAAGAAGTTTATTATTGATTTCTAACTTCTCAGCTGCTTACAGTGCTTTTAGTTGACTTTCTTAACTAAGTCATATGCTTATAAGAAGCCATACAAGTACAAATAATCTAGTTTTTGTGTGGAATGTTCCTGAAAAATGCTCATTAATCAAAGACTAAATTAATTTTAATTTAAATGGAAAAAATAATGTATTCATGAGCTAATAAATGTTTTTCACTTAAATATCCTGAATTACATAATTGATGTTTACATTATTGAAAGGTAGAATTCATAGTTTTAACCTATAGAAGAATGAAGGATGAAATGAGAGGAATATATTTCTTATATTCTTCTCATTTCATCCTTCATGTCAATATGAATAGTCATGAAAGTATAAGGAAAGTGAGAAAAGATTCTTCCAGTGTTAGTAGTAAAAAAAAACCACTATTTAATCATCTTTTATGATATGTGGGTAAGATTATGGGTGAAATCTACTCCCAGCTATAGGGGAACATAAACGATGACAAAATTACTTCAATAATTAATATTAATTGTCATAATATAATGAAATAGTAATTTTTTTTTAAAGTAAATCTCTAATAAATAGGCTAGTATGGCAAAATTACTTCAATAATTAATATTAATTGTCATAATATAATGAAATAGTAATTTTTTTTAAAGTAAATCTCTAATAAATAGGCTAGTATAGACACATTATGTAAACTTCCATTCATATAGTTATTGTAGTAAAGTGCTGTTTGCAACCTTTAATTTTGGATCTCATACTTCTACTTGTTTTTAGAGATCTAAATCTAGCCCACTGATCTCCATTTTTTATATCTGTTGACTGACTCATGGGTAGGGAGATCTTTGATGGAATGTGGAATATCTCTACTAGTTAGTGACCACTGATTGAAAAATAGCATAAAAACAAGAAAGGAAGCTATCTAATAAAGATTGATACTTACTGCTGTTTAGTAATTGCAATAATGTAATAAACGTTTCTTTGCATCTCTCTGCTTCTGTACTACTGTAAAACAGTAAATTCAAAACGAGAACAAGACTGCAGAAAAAGAGGGTTGAAAACGTTTGTCAAATAAAGTTATTTCTGCAGTCTTGTGCTAGTTTTGAATTTACTGTTGTACTAAATGTTTAAAAACAAAGCACTTATTGCAGTTAAGTCTATAAAATAAGGATAAACATTTATTTAAAAAACATTTCTGATCTTCCATGAGATTCTCATCAGTTTTCAATTCTTAGAATACAAAAATTTAAATACAGTTAATCCTATATTTGATTACATACTGTATATATAATGGCTTGCAACATAAAACAAAAATAATTATATAAATTTTAATTAAATAAGAAAGTAATAAATATTAAAATACATAAAATCAGTATATAATAATTAAAGATTTTTTTGATTAGAAAATGATTTAACCAAAATTGTATATTATTTATACCAAACTGACATAATAATAATTATATATTATAATCTATGCCATAGAAATGGACACACTGACTGATTGTTAATAACTATCACAAATTTCTTTTTCTGTGCTATTATTAATGATTCTTCTAGGAGTAAATTTTTGTTGTTTAAGTGTTTTTTAAATAAATGTTTATCCTTATTTTATAGACTTAACTGCAATTAGTGCTTTTGTTTTTAAATGTTTACTTCATAATTTTGCAGAGTTTTTGGAATAAAAAGTTTTTTACAATAATGTATTCTTTACAGAAAAACAATCATAATAATTTGTTACAAACATTATCAAAAATCAACATTATAATATGCTATTGAATGTTTCATCAAAAGTAAAGAAAATATAAAAGCATATAAAACTAAGATATAAGCTTATTGTTACTGTGCATATAGACTGTTGGAAATATAGTTGCATTACATATTCTTTAGGAGAATCACCAAATTATCATTAATATAGAATTACATAGTTTTAACTTTAATTGTTAATATATTTCACAACAGCAACTGGAATATGGAAGATGCAGGGAATGTTAAGAATATATGAGTAGGGACTGGCTGCTTTCAATTACTGACTTTGGCTATATTTAATAGATGATCCTTTTGACAGAACACTGTCTGAACAAGAACTGGTAGAAGATGAACTGGCACATCATTGAACTCAGCGAAGTAAGAAGAAAAGGCAAATACTTCATAGAACTTCGAAGTGAACATCTCTTTTGCCACGAGAAATAAGACCAATACCAATGGAGGAACAGAATTCGTGATTCATATGGATATTGTAAGCAACATTGTTAGTTTCAGCAGCAACTCAGATCAATTTGGACAAATCACAGTAAGGATTTTCCATAGAACTTCGAAGTGAACATCTCTTTTGCCACGAGAAATAAGACCAATACCAATGGAAGAACAGAATTCGTGATTCATAAGAATATTGTAAGCAACATTGTTAGTTTCAGCAGCAACTCAGTGATCAATTTGGACAAATCACAGTAAGGATTTCCAAGAAATACCAACAGAAAGTATTACAGGTGTATGTGCAGACAGCCAATAGTGAGGATGAAGAGACAGAAGCCCTATATGAAGATATAATTGAGGAAATGAATACTAACTCAACACACTTCACAATCATCATGAGGATCTTCAATACAAAAGATGGAAGAAGACAACAGGACGAAAAATGTATAGGAAAACATGGCATTGGCATACAAATGAGAGAGGCACAAGCCTAATAGAATTTACAACTCATGCCAAACTGAAGATAATGAACTTCTTCAACAAAAAAGAACAACAAAAATGGACATGTATCAGTCCCAATGAACAGACCAAGAATGAGATTGACTTCACCTTGGATTGAAAACAACAGCAATTATACAATCAAAGATATTTCCATACTCAATCAGTCAATACAATCCAATTGTTTCAAATTGCATTACTTCCAACTGTACTTCACAAATATACTATTTTTCTATTGAAAGTATTTCATCACGAAGAAATAAATTTCAATTAGCCATTTTCAATTAAATGAGTATTTAAACACAACTTTAACATTAGCATTTATAAACCAACTGACAGTAAACTATGTGATAATTCTGTCCTATCTTCCCTAAATTATAAGTGTTGCCATAAAAGTAAACTCTCAACTCAAGGTGGCATTGAAATAAATACATCAATTTCAAAACTTTTTAATATTCTCGTATTAAAATTACTTATCATATATTAAGATTTAATAAATAAATAATAGATCCAAATATTATATTTAAAAAATTTTTCCAACCAGAGAGAGAAGCTAGGAGACTTGATGTTTCCATGGATTGTTGTAATTTCCATTGTAATTCTTCCTTTTCCATTGCCAATTTTCTATTTATATCTGATTCTTTTTCAAAATGTTCTTTTAACTGTTCATGCTCAGTTGACAGTACACTGAAAATAGTAAAAAGTAATTTTAAAAACTGTTTGTGTCTATATTTAAAAAGTATATTTGCTTAAATATTTTATTTGATTATGTTATGTATAAAAATTGATATTTAATAAATAAAAAAAAAAAAAATTATTAAATACACTAAGAAGAAAACTTTGAATTTTAATAAATTAAGTTTTATTAAGTGATAACTGATAAACTTTTCATTACAATATAACTTTTTAAAGGGGAAAAAAGAAACCTTAAGCTTGGTTCTCACATGCAACAATAGGCAACAGAAAACATTGATGAAACTTTTGATATTTTTTATTATTTCATTGCTATTGTTTGATAAGAATTCTCATATGTGATAATTCAGTTTGCAGATTGATACATATACCATCTAATGAAATGCAATTATAAACAAATAAAATGCTTGAAAGAAAACCATTGCTATATGATAAGAGATTGATTTCTTTACTTTACTGGTTTTAATGATGGAAAAGTTAAAAAATATTAAGTATAGATAAAAAATTTTCAAAATCATTCAAATCTTCAAAAAAATTAAAATTTAATGATAGATTAACAGCAAAATTATGGTTGATAGCATGCAATAATTTATGGTAAAGGTTTATCATAAAATTTTTCATACTAATTATAAATTTAAGTATAATATGCAAAATTATAAATTTAATAATTAGACTTCATTAAAATATAAAATAAAAATACTTTATTTTTTCATTTCTTTGATTTAATAATAATACTTCTTCAAATAAAATTTTAATAAATAATAAAATATTGTATATATAAATATGAATAAATATAAAACATCAATAAAAATCAATTATTTTTTTTTAATGATACGGCGACCACCGAGATCTACACTCTTTCCCTACACGACGCTCTTCCGATCTAATCAATTAGTAATTGATTTTATTCACTAAGATATTCTTCTTTTCCTCATATCTTTGCATTATTGGATCAGTTTTATTTACAGTTTCATTTCTATCCATTTTTAAGTTCATCAATAAAAATTCCAAGTGACCTTACTTATTGTTTGCTGCATTCTCTCTAATTATAAAATAAGTTTGATTACTTATCTATACTATAAACATCAGTACAATAGTAGGTCACTTTGACATCATTATGATACATCATCAATCAAATGTCTTTATGTTCCTCAAAGGTTTCTGCACCATTTGACCTTTTGGAACCAAACTTGGTCTAGAGATTTCTCACAGTACTGTAGGTAACATAGGCAAGCCTGGGTTGAGATTGCTCTAGGGCCCCAATGGGGCATTTTGAAATGGCAATGACAATGTCTTCATTTAAATCTTTCAAAATGATGTTCAAATTTAGACTGAAGTTATAATGGCATTGGCATGATGGCATTGATAACTTAACAATGGTAAATTTTATGTGTAAATTTTTCCACTTTTAATCAGTGCTAGAATGAACAGTATTATAAGTGGAAAAAATTATTGTATCATCCTATAAGTTTGTAGGAATTTAAAAATACACATGAAATATTGCATCAGAACTTTAAACTAGGTAAACATTAGTTAAAAACTAAATAATCTACGTAAAATTAGGTAATACTAGATAAATTACGTAAATAACAGGAATATATTTTTGTTATTTTATGATTTCAAAACTATTTTATTAGTTTATTTTGGTCTACTTTTCAAACTGTTACAATATTATTTGGAGCAACAAGCCATTTGACTCATAAATGTAATTCACTAATGCATATCTAATTGTGATGCATTAAATATTTTTTATGTTATTTGCATTGCTCGCTGATGTTGATCACCATTAGTACCACAATATTTCCATATATCAATACAATGGCTAGATAGCTGAATGTACTATTTATGAAATGGTGATACAATATTTTTTCCCATCATTGTATATATTTGTGTGTCTGTATGAATTATTTAGGCACTTCCAAACATGCCAAGAATTTGAAATTTTGCATGAAGATAAGGACTAACTTCAGACCCTTCAGAAAATTATGAAATTTGCAAAATGCCCCAGAAATTTTGGGTTAATAAGAAAAATATCACATACAAATCCTTCTAAATTTTGTTTGAATTTTTGAGATAATGCACAGTCACCCCTATGACAACATCATGATGTAACAATAAATATTGTCACTTTGACATCATTATGATACATCATCAATCAAATGTCTTTATGTTCCTCAAAGGTTTCTGCCCATTTGACTTTTTGGAACCAAACTTGGTCTAGAGATTTCTCACAGTACTGTAGGTAACATAGGCAAGCCTGGGTTGAGATTGCTCTAGGGCATTGTCATTGCCATTTTGAAATGGCAATGACAATGTCTTCATTTAAATCTTTCAAAATGATGTTCAAATTTAGACTGAAGTTATAATGGCATTGATAACTTAACAATGGATGACATCATAAAACGATTTTGGCATATGATGTCACAATGACATCATGTCAACACTATAATGACATCACAACATAATATGCTGATTAAATCAATTGGTAATGTCAATGGTAAAATTGCCCACAAAAAGCCAATGAATTCCACCATCATGTATTGTTTATTGATACTAAATATAATATTATAATTTATTATATACTGTATAATGAAAAATAGTTTTATTTAATAATCTGTCACAAATTTACTTAATATGGAATTTGTGACAAATTATTAAATAAAACTTATATTATTATATTAATATTATAAGTTTTATTTAATATCAATAAACAATATATGCAACATAAATAAACTAAGTAATTTAAACTTTTAAAGATTATAAACATGTACAAATTTGTAACTAATAAACAATATATGCAACATAAATAAACTAAGTAATTTAAACTTTTAAAGATTATAAACAACATGTACAAATTTGTAACTTACAAATAAGTTACAAATACATATAGTATATGTTTATGTTCTGTATCACAAAAAAATAAAGAAAAATATGGAAAATATTTTATATAAAATTGAATTTATGGTAATTGAATAATATATGTATATAATTTAAGTAATATTATTTAATATAATTAAATTTTTGTCTCAAAATTTATAAATTCATTACCTTTGAGCACGAGATCGCTCTTCAATTAATGCCTCAAGTTCTTCTTTCCTTGCTCGTAATTTTTGTATTTTATCTCTTGCAAGGGGTAGTTCTTCTAACTATATACAGAATAAAATGATACATCACTATAAATGTAAATTTATAACTAAAATAAATTTTTAAGTAAAATGAAATTAAAGAATAAAAATATTTGTAAAACTTCTATTAATAGTACATAAAAATATTTTCAAATGACTATAATATTTTTCATGTTAGATATATATAATTTCAAATATAAGAAGTTTCTGACTTTTTACATCTGAATTATAATACATCATACTTACAATGCTATTTATTGGGGCACTGGCTATCAGGAACAGGATTCAACTTGTTTGGGTACAAAGATAAATAGATTAAGGATAGTGAGGTTGTAGATGAGCTGGTCAAAGAAAGAGTTTTTTTATCATTTTATTGAATCTGTGTTTGCCCTGGGCATCAAATCTAGTGCATTTAAACAGGCTGTCAAGAATTTGATTAGCATCCAGCATCTCTTTCATTGGAAATCTATTCTAAACTATGGTAAGCAGACATTCATTTTAGATCATTTGTACAGAGAATTAAAAAGTTGCTTGAATTTACATAAAAGTTAAATAAGAATTGTTACAGATCCTTCTCACAAGACACTGTCATCTCAGGAGACATCTCTATTTAATTGAGATTGCCAATAGTTCCAATTGTAGATTTCAAGGAACATATGAAATTTCTCTTCATATTTTGTATGAATGTGTGATTTTTCAGAGCAATATATGATCATGTACAATTATATTTCCCTGTACCAGAAAGTCTTTTTATGATTCTAATGAGAGATATTGTCTGTTGTCTGTAAGACAAGACTTCTTATAGGATGATTGCTGTTGAGGAAATTTTCTTTTTAAAATAGTTTTGATATTTGCTAGCAAATATATATTTTAATAAAAATCAAGATCAGAATATAATATGAAGTTTTTCTTAATTTTCTTTTCTAAACCTTGAGAGGAAAATTATGTAAAGGAGACATAATAAACAAAGTCCTGGTTTGGGAAACAAAATCAATACACAACAACATGCTTCTTTAATGAACCAAAAAGATATTATTATAAATCTTTTTATTTCATTAAATAAGTTTGTTGTTATATGTTAATTTTGTAAAGGAGAATATTTAACAGTTAAATATAACAATTATTTTAGAAAATTTATAAAACTGTATATTCTGATAGGAATTTGTGATGAAATTTATGATCAAATATTTGATTATTTCTATGTTAAGTTATAATAAAAAAATAAATTTGTGGCATTTATAAATTTTTCAGATATTTATCTAAGATATATCATTGATATTTAATATACAAAAATGGAAGCTAACAAAAAAAAATTTAAACTAAATTAAATTATAAGCTTACAAGCATATATTATATTTCATATATTTTTGTAAATTTGTAATCAATTAAAATAAAATTACTTGATTTTTTTAGAGATTGATTTTCTTCTGGTTCACATCAAATAGTCAAGAAAAAGTGAGAATATTGAGTGAGCTCTCATAAATTTATCTAAATTAAAAGAGATGCCAGATGATCAGTACATAGAAAATTAGTGTTTAACCTGTACTGCAACTACAACTACTACTACGATGACTACAATTACAACAACAATTATGATGAAAATTTGTACTTAAGACAACTTCCATCAATAGCTTTGCAATAATAACAATCACACCAGTATATAAAAGTTTCAGTTAGCTGCTTCATTTCAATCAGAAACATTTTCTGAAATGAAACTGCATTTTATAAATTACCTTCTGAACTTCTTAAACATTTAATCTGCTAAATCTCAAAACAAACTTCAGATGACCAATTCAGCTTCATTTCAATCAGAAACATTTTCTGAAATGAAACTGCATTTTATAAATTACCTTCTGCACTTCTTAAAGATTTAATCTGCTAAATCTCAAAACAAACTTCAGATGACCAATTTATTTTTCATGGAAAATCTTTATTGAGATGTTTTTAAAATGATACTGTATTTCAATCATTGATTTGAAATTAGATACTTGAAAAACAATAATTCTTTCTACTTTAAAGAAGTTTTGAAGAATACTGTCAATTCTTGTTATTTGCAGATTCTGTATTTGCGCATTCGATTATTGGCAAAAATTTATTTGTAACCATAAAATCGATTTTCGCGGAGTTTTCGCACTTATTTGCAGATTTCCACTGATTGACGAAAATACTGTTATCAATGTAAACTCTCTCTAATAAAAGAAATTCTTTGTTACCAAATATAGTTTCTGTGCGTTCTGCCAGAAAAGTCTCTACTATCCTTGCTCATTCCATAGACTGCAGGTAGGCCAAAAGCCTGTTCATATCATCTGCAAGTACCACAGAAGAATGTGACCCTATGATTGAATGCAGCCTCAAATTTACTTCATGTGCATTTGCTCCTTACATGGAGATTTTAGATCTGAAGCAAAAAGCGACGCAGACAAAACTCATGCAGTGTTTCAATGCAGTTCAGAAAGACAATGTATCAACTGCCACATCAAACAATTACCCATCA
Source organism: Olivierus martensii (assembly GCA_000484575.1). Classification (NCBI taxonomy): domain Eukaryota; kingdom Metazoa; phylum Arthropoda; class Arachnida; order Scorpiones; family Buthidae; genus Olivierus; species Olivierus martensii. Next base: position 5,492 of record AYEL01089057.1, on the reverse strand, counting down.
AAAGTAAGATTTTATTTACTACATAGCTAATGTTTTAAAAAAATTTAAGATTACAGTAATTATAATTCTGCATATAGTACTATACACTGCATAAACTGTAATTATTTGTAAGTGCTGTAATACACATTAAATAAAGTGTCTTTAAACAAAAAAATCACACACAAAGCAAGGATGAAAATGTTGGGAAGAAAGGTTCACAGGAACCTAATTCTATATTTCCCATAGGCACAGTGGTTCAGTATTCACCAAAGAATTACAGAACTTAACTTCCGTGAATAACGAGAATCAACTGCATATTATTTTGATTAAAATTTTAAAATTGAAAAGCCATTTTAATAGCAATTGTGAAATTATGGATTGTGATACCTGTAAGTTGCAATAATTTAGAGGAGACTATAAATTAAATTTTGATTGTATTTTTTTGGAGTAAAACTCCTTACTGGAGTTTTACTCCAGTAAGGATTGTAAATATTAAAACAGATTGAAAAACCCACAATATAGAATGCTCTCTATTTCCGGTCTTAATATTGAATAAAATAAAATTTTATAATAAAATTAATACTTACTTCTTTTTTCATTTCTAGATTTTCTTTTCTGAGAGTACGTATTTCTGATTGTTTCATTTCCATTACAGTTTTTAAGCTTTCAACTTCTTTTTCTAAATCATTCTTTTTTGAAACCAACCACTAAAAAAAGAGAGAGAAAAATATTGCTTGTTACATCTAAATAATATATCACTGAAATTTTTCAAAATATTTAAAAATTTTAATAAGTAGCTATTTAATATATTTTTAAACAATCTCAATTTATTATTTGAAAATTTACTATAGACATTTTTTTAAGACTTTTTTTAATATTAAAATATATCATTAATATATTTTTAAACAATCTCAATTTATTATTTGAAAATTTACTATAGACATTTTTTAAGACTTTTTTAACATTAAAATATATCAAAAATTTTTGCAAGAATATTACTAATTAGCAGGGCTCGAAATAACGGTCGCCAGCTCGCCACTGGTGACTAAGAAATTGCTGCTGGCGAGTGTAATGAGATACATTGGAAATGCTTTTAATATTTCCCACAATTTATTTTTCATGATTTTTCTGTATAGTCTGGCAAGCATCGCAATGGACTATAGAATTTTTCTCTGACAAGAAAAATTCTGTAGACCATTGCGACGAAACGCGCTCGGGAGAGCAGCTGCCATTGTCGGAAGTGATGTCACGAAAAGTAAAAAACTTTGAACCGCTATAACTACATAACTGTTACCGATAGAGGTATGGTTCTTTGGTAAAGTTTTCTATACTAATCATAAACTTTCGATCGGTGCTATTTTTATTAAGATGGCGACTAAGAAATTGCTGCTGGCGAGTGTAATGAGATAACATTGGAAATGCTTGATTAATATTTCCCACAATCTATTTTTTCATGATTTTTCTGTGTAGTCCATTGCGATGAAATGTGCTTGGGAGAACAGCCGCCATCATTGGAAGTGACATCACGAAAAGTAAAAAACTTTGAACCGCTATAACTATGTAACTGTTACCAATAGAGGTATGGTTCTTTGGTAAAGTTTTCTATACTAACCATAAACTTTCGATCGGTGCTATTTTTATTAAGATGGCGGTAATATAAACTTCTACCAAAAATTAAATATTTGAAAATTCTACCGAGCTTCGGAACGGATATATCGTCCTAAGTGAAAAAAATTACGTAACTTCGTACATGTAAGTCGTAGCTTATTTAAATTAATTGCATTCAATTCGGAATAATAAGATACATCTAAAATCGTTTAAAGTATCTGATTATCTATAAAAGTTTTGCAGAAAATCGTAAGGAAACGTGATTTTCGAGCTCCAACTTTGGAACCCCATAACTTGAGAACAGGGCTTTTGCCCCTCATGGGACCTTCACCAATGAACTCAGGAACCTTTAATTATTGGGGTAAGATAAAGGGGGGAAGGAAATTCCGCTGGGATTTTTAATACTGTTGTACCCCAGCGAGATTTGCAAGGTGCATTTTGATTGTCACTTGTTAACGCAGGTAATTTTCGGAAAGTTATCAAACAGCTGAAAACGCTTTCTAAATAAATTAGTTTAATTGCTACATTTGTGCTTCAATCGATTTCAAGAATTTTCAGAAATATAAAGGAAGAAGAAAAAAAGATTATTTGCCGTTTGCGTTGTTTTGTGCTGATTACGTGTGGTTGTGAAGAATTTTGTGAACTTCTGAAATATTTTAGCGAAGGGTCTAGTAGCTGTTTATTGAAATGACGGGTGTTTATTTCACTTCCTGAAAATAATGTTTGATTGTATATGTGACTTGATTGTTGTGAAAAGCACAATTCGCATACCATGTGATACTTCCCCCGATAGTGTTGTGAAAAATGTATTTGCTGATGAATTTATGCAAGTGTTTTTTGGGGAGGAAAGGAGTGGGGATTGGCTATTGAAATGACGGGTGTTTATTTCACTTCCTGAAAATAATGTTTGATTGTATATGTGACTTGATTGTTGTGAAAAGCACAATTCGCATACCATGTGATACTTCCCCCGATAGTGTTGTGAAAAATGTATTTGCTGATGAATTTATGCAAGTGTTTTTTGGGGAGGGGAAGGAGTGGGGATGGCGATCAGAATTTTTTTTTTGGCGACTGGATTTTTGAAATTATTTCGAGCACTATTTATAAGAGAGATTCAGGCAAAGAATCTATTGTTTCTGACTCATCTATCTTCTATAGTAAAGTGATCTCCACGGGTTTAGATGAAAGAATTTGGAATGATACTGTTATTAGCAAATGATTAAAAATTGACATTACCAATGATTAGTCATACATGTTATATCCATGACTAATCATGGATATAACATCTATGAATTCTAAGCTGTCTTTTATTAGGAAATAATTTTCTTTTTAATAATCCTAACATATACTACTATGTAAATGCCGTGTAACATTTTCCAATTAAAATTTATACTTAATTGACATTATTTGATAATTCATCTAATCATTGTTGTATTATTCAATGATGGAATGAACTGAATGAAAAGCATCATATAAGTATAAATTTAAATAAAGTTATAACAGCACTCTAAGCAAGGTATTCTTAATTTTATTAATCAAGAAAAACGTTTTCGGACCTGATTATGGTCAATCTTCAGTTCTACAGTACATAATAAGGCATTCTAGATAGAATGCCTTATTATGTACTGTAGAACTGAAGATTGACCATAATCAGGTCCAAAACGTTTTTCTTGATTAATAAAATTAAGAATACCTTGCTTAGAGTGCTGTTATAACTTTATTTAAATTTATACTTATATGATGCTTTTCATTCAGTTCATTCCATCATTGAATAATACAACAATGATTAGATGAATTATCAAATAATGTCAATTCTATTACTAGAAAGAAAGCATTTTAGGAACACAGTCCCAGCTTATATCAGTAGGTCTTTGTAGTTTTGGTTTCAGTTAATGTCCTTTTAATTAAAATTTGATTTTCAGAAATCTGACCTCAGTATTAAATGAGATCTACTGTGTATGTATTAAATAGCCTTGCCTTACCCATCCTTGATTGCAAAATCATTCCGACATGTTTTCATTTACTCTAATATTTGCACAACTGTTAATATGCATTGTTCTTGTAGCCCAAAATAGCCATTCATTCACACCATACTTACTCAGTACTTTCTATAGATCATATTCATTCTGTCTAGGGTTGCCATCCGGCCCGATATATCGGGACCGTCACTGTTATGGACCTTCTTGTCCCGACATCCTGACAAATAATAAGTAGTTATATTAAATAAAAGTGTTCTAAATAAAAAGTAATTATATTAAATAAATTTTTTACTTTATTTCTACACCCCCATCTCAGAGTATCCTGACGAGATCCCAGCTAGATATGGCAACCCTAATTCTGTCATATATGCAAGATCCTATTCAAAATCCACAAATGTTTAGCAATTGAAATAACTAGCACTTATAGCAGCTGAGATAATTAAGAAAAAACTTTAATAACATACAAATATTACTAACGTTTTCGGCGTAATGTTATCATCAGGTACTTCAAACTAAAAATTCGAATAATTGAAGGAATAAGTAACAATGTTGCTATGGCAACCACATTTCGTTACAAAAATTAGCAATACATAAAATAGGGTTTAGCTAATACAAAATGAAATAAATAAATGTAACAACATTTATAATAAAAATATTAAACATATTAATGTACAATAAAAATTTTTTTTGTTAATTAACAATATATAATTAGATTATGAAAAAGTCTCAATTATTTTCTTTATTAATCACATATCTCCATGGGAAGGGTGGATCCCAAACGATTTTATCATTCACTAGGTTTTCCTGTCTACTTTTCCTTAAAATTTCTAATGACTCCGTGACAATAGGTGTTGTACCCAGTTTTACTGGTCTTATGATACTTGCCTCATCCCAAAGTTAAATGTCTATTATATGCTTCTAATGCTAGGGATGTTGATAGGTTGGCCTGCTTAATGTCATATTTGTATTCGATGATTCTTTTACTTAGATTTCTGCTTGTGACACCTATGTAAGCAAGATGTTCGTGTGTGCATTCATCTTTAACTGGAATTTTGTAGACTCCTTTTTTAGCTTGTGGTTCAAGAGGGTCTTTTTCATTTCTTATAAGGTCAAACAATAAGTACAGGCAGAACCCAACGAACCAAGTTGCCCAACAAAGCCCTGTGAACTTTATGCTGGTACCATATAACATCAAAAATTTACAAGTTGTTAATGAATGTAGCGAGAAAATCTAATATCACTTTAACCACAAGAAGGGCTCCAACATTGTTTGATCTTGTAAGAAATGAAAAAGACCCGCTTAAACCACAGGCTAAAAAAGGAGTCTACAAAATTCCAGTTAAAGATGAACGCACACATGAACATCTTGCTTACATAAGTGTCACAAGCAGAAATCTAAGTAAAAGAATCATTGAACACAAATATGACATTAAGCAGGCCAACTTATCAACATCCCTAGCATTAGAAGCGTATAATAGACATTTAACAGTACTTTGGGATGAGACAAGTATTTTAAGACCTGTAAAAACCAGGTACAACACCTATCATATGGAGTCATTAGAAATTTTAAGGAGAAATAGACAGGAAAACCTAGTGAATGATAAAATCGTTTGGGATACACCCTGCCCATGGAGATATGTGATTAATAAAGAAAGTAATTGAGACTTTTTCTTAATCTAATTATATATTGTTAATTAATAAAAAAAATTTTTATTGTACATTAATATGTTTAATATTTTTATTATAAATGTTGTTACATTGTAGTAGTAGTAGTAGTAGAATAGGGAGGGGCCTATTTCAGCCCAAGCACTGCGACCAACATTGGTCTATTGTGCACCCCCAATCAATTCATCCCAGAAGAAGGCCTGTCTTAAAAACAAACGACAGTATATTCTTCAATGGGACCGAAGCAAGATCCTCGGGAAC
>AYEL01089056.1:0-10379 GCA_000484575.1 Olivierus martensii | reverse complement strand
CAAAGACCCAAATTCAGGCGTTGGCGGAAGTTCATCTCTATCATAAGGGAAATAAGCAGAGGAAATAATAAATTCCTTACCAGTATCCCCTTCATTAATCTTCACCCGAACAGCTGTAAGGTCCCTAGAACAAAAGTCCCAAACAGGTGAAACATGTATGTTATTTTTAACAAATACATAGGTCCGGGGACCACTATCAGAAGTACAAGAGGTAAAAGAAAACAACTTACCTTCTTTACAGTGAAGCCCCTGTATGCGGCCCTTATAGTGCCATGGCTTTTGTATAAGAGCGAGGTCATAGCAGCCCCCCACGAGCAGCCAACCCAATAGGGCGGAGGCAGCTCGGGAGTGCTGGAGGTTGATTTGAATCAACGTCATGCCCATGTCATTACAGGTACCTAGGGTGGGCAAAGTTCCATGCCCTCCCCCGTTGACTGGGTGTCAGAAGGACCAGTGGTACTCCTGGAAACCCGATCCTTATCAGAGAGCCCGACCATTTCATGTCCTTTTTCAGGAACAATCACCGAAGCTATCGGTCTCCCAGACTTGGAGTTAGGATCCGAAAGCACCTTAAAGTTACCCTGATCGACCCCAGAAAAAGCCTTAAAATTGGCTGTCTAGGTAGGATACAAAAAGCTTTATTGAAGTTACTATATAATCACAGAAATATTTTTGGTCTATTTGACCATTATCAGCTGTACATATATTACATACATATACTATGTAAGACTTAATAATATTTAAGAATTAAATAGAAAATCAAATAGAATAATACGAGTTCTATAAACTTGATTTAAAATTCAAAAAATTTTTCATACAAAAAATTTTTTTTTAATTTTAAATCAAATCTATAGAACTCATGTTATTCTATTTGATTTTCTGTTTAATTCTTAAATGTTATTAAGTCTTACATAGTACAGGTTGATAATCAAAAATCTGGCAACCTCGGGACCATAGGATTGCCGGATTTTCAAAAATTCCGGATTTTTGATGTATATATATATATATATATACATCAAAAATAAGTTTTCTGTTAAACATATATGCAATATATGTTTAACAGAAAAGGACTACTTGTACAGTGCTTTAAAGAAATAAAATTAAACAGTGAATGAAAAAATATCCGATTATCTATAAAAGTTTTGCAGAAAATCATAAGGAAACGTGATTTCGAGCTTCAACTTTGGAACCCAATAACTTGAGAATGGGGCTTTTGCCCCTCATAGGACCTTCCTATAAAAGTTTTGCAGAAAATCGTAAGGAAACGTGATTTCGAGCTCCAACTTTGGAACCCAATAACTTGAGAATGGGGCTTTTGCCCCGCATAGGACCTTCACCAATGAACTCAGGAACCTTTAATTATCGGGGTAAGATAAAGGGGGAATAAAATTCCGCTGGGATTTTTAATACTGTTGTACCCCAGCGAGATTTGCAAGGTGCATTTTGATTGTCACTAAGGACAATCAAAATGCACGCAGGTAATCATGCAGGTAATTTTCAGAAAGTTATCAAATAGCTGAAAACGCTTTCTAAATAAATTAGTTTAATTTCTACGTTTGTGCTTCAATCTATTTCAAGAATTTTCGGAAATATAAAGGATGAAGAAAAAAAGATTGTTTGCCGTTTGCGTTGTTTTGTGCTGATTACGTGCGATTGTGGAGAATTTTGTGAACTTCTGAAATATTTTAGCGAATGGTCTAGTAGCTGTTTATTGAAATGACGGGTGTTTATTTCGCTTCCTGAAAATAATGTTTGATTGTATATGTGACGTGATCGTTGTGAAAAGCACAATTCGCATACCACATGATACTTCCCCCGATCGTGTTGTGAAAAATGTATTTGCTGGTGAATTTATGCGAGTGTTTTTTGGGGAGGGGAAGGAGTGGGGATTGGCGATCAGAATTTTTTTTTTGGCGACTGGATTTTTGAAATTATTTCGAGCACTGCTAATTAGTATATCTTACTACTCTTAATATGTATGGTTTTTTATTAATGCGAGTGTTTTTTGGGGAGGGGAAGGAGTGGGGATTGGCGATCAGAATTTTTTTTTTGGCAACTGGATTTTTGAAATTATTTCGAGCACTGCTAATTAGTATATCTTTTACTACTCTTAATATGTATGGTTTTTTATTAATTTTTATTTTGCAGAAATATTGGTTTAAATTTATTTTGATTTTATTCATAATACACACATATCCTGCTATAATATACTAACTGGGACTGGAAAACCTATGAATTAAGTGAAAGAATATTAAATGAATATAAGAATTACATTGAATAAAAGCTTAGATGTTCCAAATTAAAGAGATATGTGGCTATCTATGCTTAATTTTTGAAAAATCAAATATTTTCCAATTGCTTCATGAAGTGTTACATTCTTTTATTTTCATTTTAATTATTTAAAATATTTGTTGGAATAAATTTGTTTGAATTGTTAAAAATAATTTGTTTTAATTTTTTAATATTTCATATTTATTTAATTTAATAGCTGTAAATATGCATCAAAAATACTAATAGCCATCTTCATTCATGGTTATGTTATCTTTGACCAGAAGGTAATTCTACCAAACTGAAGTGCAAATAAACTTTAACTCTATTATTTATGAAGATTTTATATTTGACACAATTAAACTATTTGTTGTGCTTTTATTTATTTTTCATTGGCAGTGTTAAAATGTGAAGAAAACCCCCGCTTTTTTATTCTATTTTGATTATAATTAATAAATATTGTATTTTCTCTTTTTCAAGATGCCATTGACTTACTTAATTCTTTTTCTTTTTCCTAATTTTTGTTAGATGGAGAGAAAAAATTTATTCAAATTTTATCATAAATCTAAAATAAAATACAGTATTTTATAAAATTATAAAATTTAGTATTTTATAATTAGGTTTTTACAGTATAAGTTTATTTAAAATATCAGAAGTACAAAAAATAAGAAGCATTCCATGTTTCAAATTCTGAAATAAAAGTTGATTATAAAATATTCTGTGTTGGAAGTCTACTGTCTTATTTATGGTTCTAACATGCGAAGCACCTTGTAAATTTACAATGAATTTTTTGCTGTATTGTGTGAGTTTCCATATATTAAAAAATGAAATTTTAAATTCTAATTAACATTTGTAAAAGTGATTTTATTTATTATACAACTATAATTTCTTTGATAATAACCTGCATTTCATAAATAAAGTGCTACATAAAATTTTCACTGTTATTAAATTCTAAAATAATGTATAGCTAATTTCAATGTATTATTTCATATACTGTATTATGTTTAAATAATGCAAAAATATTATTTTTTGTTTTTTTTGTACAGATATATACTATTGTTCATTAAAATATATAATACATCAATAGAATAATGTATTGAGTATCACTGAATGATACAGATAATCTTTAATAATTCAAATTAAGTTTATGCAACAATCAATAGTTGGATCAATTATCAAAATACAATTGATTCCATTTAACTGGGAACTAATAAATTTTGGCCCAATTAAGCAGCTGCCCCAATTAAATGAACTAATAATAAATTCTGAAATAAAATATGTAATACATAGATAAATAAATACGTGGGTAAATAAATAAGTAGGTAAAAAAAATAATAATTAGGTACCTATTTTAATGCTTTATTAAAATAGATACCTAATTTATTAGCTTTTTAGCAATCTCCTCTGACTTTGCCTTCAGCACTTGGCTACTGATATTTGCCTGCTAACTATAGAAAACCATTGATCTAATGTTTCTTCGACTTATGGATCCTTTCCATCATGCTTTTCTTTTGGATCCAATTAAATGAACTAATAATAAATTCTGAAATAAAATATGTAATACATAGATAAATAAATACGTGGGTAAATAAATAAGTAGGTAGAAAAAATAATAATTAGGTACCTATTTTAATGCTTTATTAAAATAGATACCTAATTTATTAGCTTTTTAGCAATCTCCTCTGACTTTGCCTTCAGCACTTGGCTACTGATATTTGCCTGCTAACTATAGAAAACCATTGATCTAATGTTTCTTTGACTTATGGATCCTTTCCATCATGCTTTCTTTTGGATCTTCTTTGACTTCTGAATCCTTTCCATCATGCTTTCTTTTCGCTGTTCCATTCGACTTCTGAATCCTTTCCATCACGCTTTCTTTTCGATGTTCCTTTTCTTTCTGTAATGCCCACTCCTTAAGCAGTTGATTTTCTTTTTGTAGAATCTTTCTGTAATGCCTACTCCTCACGCAGTTGATTTTCTTGTTGTAGGTGACACACTATGGTAGATTTTGATACACCAGTTATATCAGCAAGTCTACAATGACGCCCACTCCTCACGCAGTTGATTTTCTTGTTGTAGGTGACACACTATGGTAGATTTTGATTCACCAGTTATATCAGCAAGTCTACAATGGCTTGTATTAAATTGCTGGCTTTTAACTTTATCCAGCAAAGCAATTTTACTTGAAAATGTAAAATCATTTCATTAATTTTATCTAGCAAAACAATTTTACTTGAAAGTGTAAAATCTAAATGGCTGGCTTTTAATTTTATCCAGCAAAGCAATTTTACCTGAAAGTGCAAAATCATTTTTCTTCATCTTGGCAAAGATTTAAAAATTTTAAATAAAATTGACACTGTAAATTAGGGGTGGGCAACCTCTGGTGAGTCCCTGACCCAATAGTCTAAAGTAAGGGTAGCAACCTCTGGCCTAGGCCACATTATTTTATTATATCTAATACCAACGCTATGTATACTTACATACCCACATTTTATTATATCTAATACCAATGCTCTCTTTTTTAAATAAATACTATTATTATCAATTGTTTTTGTTTTGGCTCGTGGCCACCATAAATTTTTCTATACGGCCTCCCTACAAAAAAAGATTGCCTACCCCTGCTGTAAATGAATATTGCTAGGTACAGTATATAGTAACGGTAGAACTCTTAAGCAGATGCTAACTTGCCAGAAGCATTGATATCTGATTTCCATCACTCTAGTGTTGCCAAATATAAGTGTATGTAGTGGTTGACATTACTTCCAAAAATCCCTAAAATATGTCAAAAATTGCTAAATTCCTTTTCTGCTACTGTCCCAATTAAGCTTAAATTATGTATTAGTTTATTAGTTTGGTTTCCGTTCTTTGAGATTTGGCGCAATTATGCGTTGCCCCAGTTAAGCGGAATCCACTGTATTAATAATAATATTATGTATTAGTTTATTAGTTTGGTTTCCATTCTTTGAGATTTGGCCTGGTGGTCCAATTAAGCAGAATCGACTGTTTTATGTATTTAGTTTATTAGTTTGGTTTCCGTTCTTTGAGATTTGGCCCAAAAAAGTGGCTGTCCCAATTAACCAATGGCCCAATTAAGCAGAATCGACTGTATTAATGATAAAATGCATTATTATGCATTGTCTATACAGGCAGTCCTTGACTTTTGATGATTTGAACTTATGATGGCCAAAAATTATTACTGATTTCCATCACTCTAGTGTTGCCAAATATAAGTGTATATAGTGTTGACATACTTTCAAAAAATCCCTAAAATATGTAAAAATTGCTAAATTCCTTTTCTGCTACTGTCCCAATTAAGCTTTTAAATTATGTATTAGTTTATTAGTTTGGTTTCCATTCTTTGAGATTTGGCCCAAAAAAGTGGCTGTCCCAATTAACCAATGGCCCAATTAAGCAGAATCGACTGTATTAATGATAAAATGCATTATTATGCATTGTCTATACAGGCAGTCCTTGACTTTTGATGATTTGAACTTATGATGGCCAAAAATTATTACTAAAAGTTCTCTAATTTAACTTCACTGCCTGCTGCATATATATATATACATATATCACATTGTTTTTGTATATATGCATTGTAGCACCCATTAGTTGGCAAGCACCTGCTGCATATATATATATACATATATCACATTGTTTTTGTATATGCATTGCAGCACCCATTAGTTGGCAAAAAGCCTTTTAACAATTTGCAATAGCCACTAGTGTGATTCACCCACTTCTAACTTATCACAGCCTTTGGATGCTAGTTGCTAATCAGCAGTTGAAGTATTCATTTCTCTCTTTGCAATTTTTGTATCAGTTTTGTCATTACTCTGTAAATCTGCAGTAAGAGAAATAATACTACTGATGAAAAAATTTCTGAAATTCTTATATACAAAATTAAGAAATAAAAATTTATATGTTTAATTTATATATGATAATAAGTAATTTATAAATGTTTATGTAAATTTATACATTTTTAAGTGTTTTAAGTTAAATAGAAACCTAATTTATGAAAATATTAAAACAAAAATCAAACAAATCAAGAATTAAGGAAGTCCTCGACTTATGTCAAAATCAACTTATGATAGAGACAATGGAATGGAATCCTGTTGTAAGTCAAAGACTACCTGCATTTCCCATTTCTTTAATTTTGATTTCACTTTTTTTATTTTCAAAAAAAACATTACAAGAAAACAGAAAATTGCTTGAAAATTTTTGATGTAAAGTTTTGTGATATTTAAATTATTTTATTTAAAGAAAGCATTAATTAATTAAAAGATTACCTGCATTTTTGCATCAGAACTCTTTTTTAAAGTTTCTTCAATTTCTCTTGCTTGTTCTTGAAGTTCTTCATACTGCTGCTCAAGAGTTTTCAATTGAATAATTAACTGACCTTGTGTTTTTTCATGTTGAAAAATTGAATTTGATAGTTGTTTTTTATGCAATTGTTCCAGTTCTGCATAAAAAAATATAAAAGTAAAAATCATAAAAAATTTAAAAAGATTAAATTAAAAATTAAAATTTAATTTTTTTTATTATAATTCCATCATTATTTGTGTACAAAAGAGTCAACTTTAACTTTTATTATGATAATTTTTTAAATTAAGATCTAGTATAGGCAAAAATTAATCATATTTCTGATTATTATTTATATCAATTAGAATGAAGGATTTCTTAGCTTCTTATCTTAGAGGAAAAAGGAGAAAATGAGTATATGAACTCAAAAACTTTTACATATATGAAACTAAATTTGATGTAGAATTATATTGATAGATAGAATAACTTTTATACAGTCTATAGTTTAATTATTAAAAATAATTTTAAAAATCTAATACTTCTATGATTGATGTACCTATTATTAACATGAATTATTCAATTCATTTCATCATATTTGAAGTAGAATTATATTGATAGATAGAATAACTTTTATACAGTCTATAGTTTAATTATAAAAAATAATTTTAAAAAATCTAATACTTCTACGATTGATGTACCTATTATTAACATTAATTATTCAATTTATTTCATCATGTAATACTTAGTCAAAGACAAATATATCAATTCATACAAAAAAATCATAAAATTCTGGTTTCTTATTAAAATAAACAAAAAATCAGCCTTATAAGAAGAAAATCATAAACCATAACTAATAACCAATTCTACAAATAATCTGCAAAGTACTTAAAAAATCAGAATTATGGACATGCATTTAATATTAAAAAAATAAATAAATTGCATATACAGTCGAACCTCTAATATATATGTATATTCAAATATAAATAATTCATGACTTACAATCATTTGTACTTATGATAGTGATGTAATTAGTAAATTTGTGACTGGTCAATGCAGTTCCATGGATTTAAATTAGTTTTAAGTTAGAACTTAGTTAAAGACCTGAGCTCAGGCTGAACTCTGGATTGCAAAGTCGCGGATTAGGACGGATGCAATACTATCTCTACTAGTCTATACATGTTTTCTCACATGTTACCATTAACCCTCCATAATCACCTTTAATTAAATGAAACAATGTCATTTAGTCTATACATGTTTTCTTGTTACCATTAACCCTCCATAAACCGCCACCCTCCTTTACCGCCAGAGAGGAATTAAACCGCCACCCCTCCTTTACCGCCAGAGAGGACCTTCGAACCGATGGTGGCGGCTTAAAACGCCAGAGAGGACCTTCGAACTGATGGTGGCGGCTTAAAGAGGTTTGAGTGTGTACATATATTCAAATATAGATAATTCATGACTTACAATCATTCGTACTTATGATAGTGATGTAATTAGTAAATTTGTGACTGGTCAATGCAATTCCATGGATTCAAAATCCCTGACCCAATGGTCTGATATATGGAAAGTGTTGTTTTTTATGTCTTGTTCTTGTATTTTTTTATTCTTTATGTGTATTAAGATAATGTATAATGTCCTAGTAAATATTAGTAATAAGAAGTCCATAAATTTTGGGCATTTATAACTTATACCTAATGTGACTTACAATGACAGGGTTCAAATTAAATTCCATCATACATCAAAGATATCTATTATTCATTGAAAAATATCTATATCATTTATAACTTATATCTAATGTGACTTACAATGACAGGGTTCAAATTAAATTCCATCATAAATCAAAGATATCTATTATTCATTGAAAAATAAAACAAAAAATTTGTTTATTTGCAATAAAAAATTATTGCAATATAATTTCTATATCTAGCACTTAGGTAGGATACAAAAAGCTTTATTGAAGTTACTATATAATCACAGAAATATTTTTGGTCTATTTGACCCTTATCAGCTGTACATATATTACATACATATACTATGTAAGACTTAATAATAAGAATTAAACATTTGACCATTATCAGCTGTACATATATTACATACATATACTATGTAAGACTTAATAATATTTAAGAATTAAATAGAAAATCAAATAGAATAATACGAGTTCTATAAACTTGATTTAAAATTCAAAAAATTTTTCATACAAAAAATTTTTTTTTAATTTTAAATCAAATCTATAGAACTCACGTTATTCTATTTGATTTTCTGTTTAATTCTTAAATGTTATTAAGTCTTACATAGTACAGGTTGATAATCAAAAATCTGGCAACCTCGGGACGATAGGATTGCCGGATTTTCAAAAATTCCGGATTTTTTATGTATATATATATATATATATGCAATATATGTTTAACAGAAAAGGACTACTTGTACAATGCTTTAAAGAAATAAAATTAAACAGTGAATGAGAAGCAAATGAAATTTTAATGTTCAATAACTACATAAAAGTAATTCAGCTAAATAAAATAGTTCCTCAGAATTTTAATTCGTTACTGTATCCTCAAAAAAACAGTTTAAAGATTTTATATAATGCCAATAAGCAAAAAAAACAAAAAAAATAAATAAATACACCAAAATGTTAAAAAAGGTTCAATAACTACATAAAAGTAATTCAGCTAAATAAAATAGTTCCTCAGAATTTTAATTGGTTACTGTATCCTCAAAAAAAAAGTTTAAAGATTTTATATAATGCCAATAAGCAAAAAAAATAAATAAATACACCAAAATGTTAAAAATATTTCTAATGCCAATCATGTCTAAAAAAGCTAAAAAGAGGTCATTTGGCATCAAAAAAGCCAATCTGGCAACCCTGGTTGCAAGCATGACCAAACATCTGAATATGGAGTAAAGGCCCGTCAAAACATAAATGGAGCCTCCAGAAAACAATGGCACGCCAACGTGGTAAATTTAAAAATACACTCCGACATTCATGCCGAAAAACAGATGGAACCAGAATATTGATTGCCTGATTTTTGATTATCAACCTGTATATATATGTAATATATGTTCAGCTGATGAGGATTGAATAGACTGAAAATGTTTGTGATTATATAATAACTGCAATAAAGCTTTTCGAATCCTACCTAAGTGCTAGAAATAGAAATTAGATCATTTAAAAGTAGTGTAATTTCGGATATTAATTATTGCAATATTTGTAATTTTAATCTGATTCTAATTTTGATTGCCAATTATCTAAGCTATAATAAAGAAATGAATCTGGGGCATTTAAAAAGTCTTTCAGATATCACATCTAACAAAGAGAGGTTCAGACATTCGGGTCACGGTAATTTTAATCTGATTCTAATTTTGATTGCCAATTATCTAAGCTATAATAAAGAAATGAAGCTGGGGCATTTAAAAATCTTTCAGATATCACATCTAACAAGGAGAGGTTCAGACATTCGGGTCACCGATTCTTTTGAAATTTTGCATACTTGTAGTAGTCCTCTAGGACAATATAATGTGTGCGCAATAAAGTGCACAACTCAAGCATTGTCGAGAAAATCGCGCGAGAAGTTTTGTATTGAGTTCATATATTCTAAAATTTAATTAGTTTTCGAATGTTTCAGTAGCATAGTGGTTGAAGATTTGCTTTTATAATTGCGTGATCGCTAGTTCAATTTTTAGCTTTGACAATTTTTTTTATTTTTATTTATTTATTTTATTATTATTATTTTTCTCTTACATTGTTTTATATAAATACAGTTATTTATATTTTTTTATTTGTTTTAAATATTTTATGTATATACTGATAT
>AYEL01089054.1:0-73449 GCA_000484575.1 Olivierus martensii | reverse complement strand
GCCAAAATTATCATTTTCTCAATATTGTAAAGGTGCTGAGTAGATGTTACAAGGAAGCTGCATCGGGGCGCTGGGATTTCTAGAGGAGAATCTGCATGTGGATATTTATTTCTATCCTTATTTACCCCTACAATGAATGCTAAAAGAAATAAGGATGATATCAAGTCTACAGCTATTAAAAAGAAACGTAACGATCAGCTTAAAAGATTAGCACGTTTAACAGATTTCTTTTTTACCTCATATAAAATTTAATAGATTTGAAAAATCCTTGGCAACGATCACCCATTTTACATGCATTATTAATCCCGATTATCGCGGATTCGATTATTGCGGTATTTTTCATGGCAACATTAACCGCGATAATCGAGGTATTCCTGTAGTACAAAAACATGGGATGATCATTATAAATTTACTAATTAATTTGAAATTATATTAAAAAGTTCAACCATACTCGTTGGTCTGGTAAATTAGTTTAAAACAATTTGAAAGTTCTATTTATTGATATAAAAGCTTTGACAGAAATTAATCTTTAATTAAAAATGCAGTCCGAAACGAAGCGTTTAGAATATTGAGGCAAATGATGACATCTATTTTATTTTTATTTGTATACTTTCGAATAACGTGATGTGTGCGAAATTAATTATGCTTCAAAAACTCTACGGAAGCATGATATAGATCTCGGTGAAAAAATGTACTTCTATACTGGATCGAGTCAATAAAAAATTTACAAAATATTCGAAATTCGTACGAAGAAATTAAATACGAATCTGAGCAGATTGCCAAGGATATCAGGGTAGATTTGAAGACAATTGACAACGTAAAACTAAAAGACAATACCATGAATTAACTTCAGATTTTTTGTTTAATAATAGAGATCTGATTTTTAAAATCAAGATTATTGCGGCATTTTTCATGGCAACATTAACCGCGATAATCGAGGTATTCCTGTAGTACAAAAACATGGGATGATCATTATAAATTTACTAATTAATTTGAAATTATATTAAAAAGTTCAACCATACTCGTTGGTCTGGTAAATTAGTTTAAAACAATTTGAAAGTTCTATTTATTGATATTTATAAAAGCTTTGACAGAAATTAATCTTAAATAATTAAAAATGCAGACCGAAACGAAGCGTTTAGAATATTGAGGCAAATGATGACATCTATTTTATTTTTATTTGTATACTTTCGAATAACGTGATGTGTGCGAAATTAATTATGCTTCAAAAACTCTACGGAAGCATGATATAGATCTCGGTGAAAAAATGTACTTCTATACTGGATCGAGTCAATAAAAAATTTACAAAATATTCGAAATTCGTACGAAGAAATTAAATACGAATCTGAGCAGATTGCCAAGGATATCAGGGTAGATTTGAAGACAATTGACAACATAAAACTAAAAGACAATACGATGAATTAACTTCAGATTTTTTGTTTGATAATAGAGATCTGATTTTTAAAATCGAGTTTTTATTGTGTTTTAGACAAAATTATATTATAAATAAAAAATAAAATCTCAGAAGTATGAAGTTATTAAAAAATTATTTTGCAATACTAGAACTGTGAAAATAATATACCGAATTCTGATATATTAAATGAGTGTGAAGATCTTATTAAAATGTATTTATTTATATTCTCTCCCCAATATTATATAATACAGTAATCACATTTATTAAATAAAATTTATCAGCAAAAATATTGTTATTTATCAGACAATTTTATTTGTTAATTTCAAAATGTAGTGCCAAACAAAATAGCTTTTCAAGAATTTATGTTATTTTTTTATCCTGCCTATGTCAGCTCTCTCTGCCGAAAGATCATTTAGTAAAATTACGAATAATAAAAGATTATAAAATAAATATTATTGGTTAAAGTATACTGTGTAAGTACAATGTTTGCAATTGAGCATAAATATGCCAATAAAATGAATTTAAAACATATTATTAATTTCGCAAATTAAAAAATGTGGAAAATAACTTTAACTTTTTCGTAAGTATATTAATAATGATATAATTTTTTTGTTTGTCAAATTGTATTTAATAAGTAGAATCATATTGTAATATTGATTTTCATGTTTTTTGATGTTTGTAAAATTATAAAGAAATCGTAAATAAAATACATTGTTAAAACGATTCAACTTTTTTTTTATTATAACTATTTTAAATTTATTTGAATAAAGATAAGGGGCCCAAAAAACTTAACTATGCTGGTGTTTCTAGATCTGAATTGATACTAAAGAAAATTTCGATGAATTATGACAGCATTATTCAACTGGACCAACTCCAAATTAAGTTGTACCCAGAATGAATGTTATCGCATATCAACTCCTACCTATCTGAGTTTCCCCAGAAAATGGCGACACTATTCACAGGTGCCAAAATGTGGAATGGCTAATTTGATAGCCGCCCAGAAGAATGCCATTGCATTTTGATCTCTAGTTGATGGCTGTTATTCAGAGCAGATTTCATCGATAGCACTATGTTTGTCAGGATGAACTCTGTAATACTGATCCGTATAAATCTACAAATTTATTTCCAGATAAAGGCATTAAAAAAAAAGAATTAAATTATATTTGCGAACCTTTAAAATTCTGTAAAGACAATTTAAATATTTCACTATGAATAAGTGAGTATTTTTGCCATCTAAATTTTTAAATCACTTTTCAACACTGATTTTTTTACAGTAATCATTAAAATCAAAGAAATATCTGTCTAAAGATTTGATTCTGTTCCTTATATTTATTACTCACAAACTTTAATAACTTATTTGTTCGAGGAACCATTGAAGCGTGGTTACATTACAATGAATTAGCTTTCGAATATATATATATCCAATATTAAAAAATTCAAAACTGGCAGATCCACTATTATATTTAAATTGAATCCACTTATCTATAATCTGTGAAAACCTCATACAGCATATACAATAGTGTATATAAAGTATAATATATACAGTATATATAATATGTGCACAATATATACAATAGACTTCCAATTACCCGGAGTTTGATTATCCAGGTTGCGCCGGAAACATCGATAATTCAACATCACCCGGAAGTGATGTTCAATTATCGATGTTTTATCTTAGATGCGATATTTAAAAGATATTTTTAATACTCCAGATTCGTTTTCTTTATTATATCTTATATAATTAGTTCTCAAAATTAGAATCAAATTAAAATTACAAATACAGTATTGCAATACTTTTTTGCTTCAAATAAACTAATGTCTTATTTCCTTTTACAATAAGTAATAGGTCATTTGAATGTATATGAAACGCGAACATGACTCAACAAAACTACATACATATATGTATACAGTTCATTCATTTTTTAATATAAATTACATATAATCCATAATTCAAATTTTTTTGAGTATTTTGCAGATTATCCGTGGAAATTAAATTTCCTGATTATACTAGTAATCGGGAGTCTACATGCGAATATATATACACTCAGTTGTGTACCCAGGGGGGGCGAAAGGGGCAGTCCGCTCCGGGTACCAAGCTGAAGAGGGCCAAGAGCATGGAATATCATTACTATTCACCCATGTATTCATCAGATATTTGTATATAAATATTTGTATCATTTTCAGTTCTTAAAATTTAATATTACTGTTATTCGTAAATAATTTTTTAATTTAATGCTAAATACGACATGCACATAGAATATGTGGATAATTAATTCGAATTCAAATCAAAACACGCGAATTTTGTTGAATATTTCGTAAATGTTAAGTGCCGCAGAATGTAAAATAAAATGTGTGTTGAAAGTTAAAACAAATATGTTATTTGAAGGGGCAGAGGGGGCCGCCCGAAGTATCAAAGATTCTGGATACTCCACTGTTTAGAGTACACAGTGCGAATATGAATTTTGTTGAATATTTCGTAAATGTTAAGTGCCGCAGAATGTAAAATAAAATGTGTGTTAAAAGTTAAAACAAATATGTTATTTGAAGGGGCAGAGGGGGCCGCCCGAGGTATCAAAGATTCTGGATACGCCACTGTTTAGAGTACACAGTGCGAATATATATATATAGACTATAGGCCTATAAGAAATACGAATACACAAATTTTTGAGTCGAATCGAATTTTACAATAAACTTGAGTTTTTTGTCATGTTCGTGTTTTATCTTTGGGAATCCAGAAACTACGTAATTCTATTTCGAAGATTTTTTATCCCCTTCCTCCTTGTTGTCATTTTTCGTCATTCCACACTTAACTTCCTGACCATAAACAAGTTTGAAGATCACTGTCTCCTTCCGTTAAAAATTTTATCTCCGATTTTACGTAAAAATAAAAAATAATACATAAAAATAGCAGAAAATAATAATTATTTTATATTGGTATTTTGTTACACGTATTCTTTAATTTCCAAATAAACCTTCAAACTGAATATAAAAATAATATCTTAGAACTAGATACAGTATATGCCTTACATTTTATAACAAACATATCTCAACAGTCTTTATTTTCTGAAAAATTAAGCATAAACATTATATTTTATAAAAATAAATTCTAATCATAGAAATGTAAAATTAACCATTTTTATAGCGTGACGTCACATTTGTGCGATTCCCTCTCTTCCTTACGTCATTTATCGTCACGAATCACCTACATCGTCTTCTTAACAGTATGACGTAGTTTATGGATGCTCCCTTAAAATAAATAAAGCTTTTAAAAATTATTTTCATATAGAATTCAACCTAAGTATTAGATTTAACATTAGCGTTATTTCTAATGTTTAATAGATCAGTGTAATTTGTGTAAATTAAAATTTATTAATACAACAATTTTTTTCAAAGATTTGATTTCACTTATCAACAAAACTTTATCGCATACATCAATCTAATACACCTGTGTTTATGCTGTAGGTGAAATTTAAGATCATTTTTTAAAATTATTATACGGTACTATAATTATTGTTATTTCAAGGCCACGTACCGGTAACCAAGCAACCACCTGATGTGCTTTCATTTTTGCAACTAATGCTATTTTCCCTATATCAAATTATTTTTAGATCAACTTTTCTCTAACACGATTAATCTAAAAATATCTAGATGAACTTCAGATGGAAATACATATTATAATTGAATATTAAAAAAATAAAAAATTATGTGGGAATATTGCATTAACTTCCCTAATAATTGCGATTAAAAATATTTCATGACTTCTTAAACAATTCTGCATTAATTCACCGTTTGATATTCGAATTAATGAAATTAAGAATTTCGCATTCAAGCATTGTTTCACTTGAATAAAGTTTAATTTAATTATAGTATACTTTAAAGAACTTGATTTCACCAGTAAGAAAACATCAATAAATAAATGATTCAATTTTTAGTAATAAAATTAGTAAAAAATTGAGTTTTTCATTTAAAAATTTTAATATTATTTACGCGATGTTTACAGTGGAAGAAAATTGATAACTCGATAATGGTCGATAGAGGTCGCTATTTATAAAATTATGGAAGTTTTGGATGTTTTGCTTTGAGATGAATTAAGGCAAGATTATAGTAATTTTAGTTAAGAAATTGTAAGCCTTTATTAAAAAAAAAAAAAAATACGTCCACAATACCAAACGTTTCTAATCCACCAAACAGTTCGGAGTACAAAGTGAACCTAAAACCTCCATATCAGAAACAGAAGAAGAAGAAGAAGCCTTTATTAAAATCAATATTTGTAAACATTTGAAGGTATACCCATTTGAAATTCATTGTAAGTATAAAATCTGTTTTGTTCATAAAATGACATTTAATTAATATGCTTTAACATTTTTGACAATGAAAACGTGATCTTGTTTATTTGTACGATTATCACAATAAAGATAACATTCATTTGTTATATAGAGATACTGTATGTTTATGCATCAAAAAAGAGAATGAGTATACTACATAATGATATTGATATGAAAACATACATGATATCTAAAGAAGAACAGTCATAAGTGAATTGTAATAAATATAATACATTTTAAAGATATATAATATGATTTACATAATTCTGATAGTTATTTTTATTATAAAGATATCATTATCTAGAAGATTTATTTATCTTTTGTTTGTTTATTTTTTAATTATTCTATTTATTTATGTTATAAAGTACTGCATAGATACATAATATAGCATTATAGAACAATTCCCGGTATACCCAATTCCCACTTAAACTAATCTTTAAATGGAATAAAGATGAGATAAATAATTTCAGCATTCGATTTTTCAACAAGATCTTTATATATAAAGTTGTTAGGGCCAAGTAAGAAGACGATTTTGCTTACTATACTGTGCAGTCTGTATTTTATTTGATATATGTGACTTCAATATTGTTTACAACACATTACTATAAGTACAAATAAAAATTCAATAAATGATAACACTAAATAAATAAGATATTTTACAAGCTTAAAAACTCATTTATTTAGTGTTACCTATTGTGTTTTTATTTATACTTAATATTAAAGTATAGACCAGTTTCCAACGAAAATCCGGTTGAACATGTGCACTAGAATTAGGGGCTAAGATTCATCTGGCTTGCTTATATTGTATATGTTGTTTGTCGATTTAGTGAAGTAAATAGTCTATAAAATTTAAAAAATGCCAATCTCGCCTTTATCCTATCCCCTAATAAAACACTCCTGAGTTCATTGATGAAGGTCCCATGTGGGGCAGAAACCCCATTCTCAAGTTATGGGGGTCCCAATTTGGGGCTTCAGAATCACGTTTTTTTATGATTTTCTGCAAAACTTTTATAGATAATACGATAAGTGGGGCAGAAGCTCCATTTTGAAGTTATGAGGCTCCAAATTTGGGGCTCGGTATCACGTTTTTTATGAATTTCTGCAAAAGTTTTATAGATAATCGGATATTTTAAATGATTTTAGATGTATCTTATCATTCTGAATCGAATGCAGTCAATTTAAATAAACTACGACTTACCTTTACGAAGTTGCGCGATTTTTTTCACTTACAACGATATATTCCTCATTTATGCTCCCGTGCAGATCTTTTTTTCCCCCATATGTTGAGGTGTACGAATACTTTTCACACTCATTGTATATGGTTCCTATACTATAATAAAAAGTATACAGTTTTTTAGAAATGTTAAGCTTGAATGTAAAATATAAATGTACTGTATTTTATATTAAATTTAATAAATTCGGAGTTCATTTTCATTTCTATACCACACGTAGTATTTGTACATATATGGTATGTTTACTACACTGTAAAATATACAGGTTTTTAGAAATTATAAGTTTGGATGCTAAATATAAATGTACTGATTATTAAATTTAATAAATTCGGAGTTCATTTTCATTTCTATACTACATCTGTTTTCGATAAACTGCCAACCCCGATTAGCCACCAAAATCATTGCTGATTGGATGGTGGCATCTTATCGGGGTTTGACTGTATTATTTATCTTTATCATCATACTAGAATAATTTCCTACTTTTTTTCCACAGAGAAACTATTAAAATAATCTTTCATATCCCAAGAAATACTTATGTAATGAAAACATTTTATATGCAAGAAAAATTAGATGGTTGCTTTAAAACAATATGAAATGAACACAAACATATATCTGAAAAAATTACTTTAATAATTGAAATATATGAAGGATTTCAGAAATTTTCATATTTCAAATTTTTTATTTATGGTATTTATTCAATGATTTCTTATGAAATCCTAAATGGGAAATGCTATAGTAAATTAATGCTGCTATTCTTGTACACATTCTTGTATTATTTTAGTTTTTTTGGAAATTTCAGAAAGGAATAAAACTATAAAATAGGCAAGACAAGTTATATAATAATCTTTTAAAAAGTTATAGTTCCACTTTCAAGTTTGCCATATGATAACATAAAACAATTATTTTGTAAAAAATACAAATACAGATAACTGTCATATAATATAATAGCTAGATTCATTATATGCGACTAAGAATCAATAAAAAATGGGATGTTACATTCCAAAGGCTAACAAAAATAAACTATTTTATTTTATAACTGTCAAAAACTTAATTTTTATTAAAAATAATAATAACAGCCAAACATATATCTTAAAAATTATGATATATTATATACTGTATATATATATACAATATATCATAATTTTTGCATTGATAATGCATTATATTATATTTGCATTATCATATTTGATAATGCATTGTTCATTTAATTTTTTCATCTTCATTGCTACCAAGCACAATCAAATGAGACTATTTTCTTTGTTGCAGAATATCATCTGGACTTCCTTTTGCTTTTTTTTAAAAAAGAAAAAAAATTCATCTTCATTGCTACCAAGCACAATCAAATGAGACTATTTTCTTTGTTGCAGAATATCATCATCATCTGGACTTCCTTTTGCTTTTTTTTAAAAAAGAAAAAAAATCGATAATGTGGGTTTATTTATTTTTTCATAATAAATTTTTGTAAATTTCATAGTGTACCATGAAACTTATAAAGATTATATACAGCTAAGCATTTTTGAAGCTTCCTTTTAAACTTTGAAGGAATCATAAAATATGGAAATTTACAAAGAAAAATGGAAATGTTGAAAAATTATATCTAACATGACAGGGTTTTTTCTAAACACAGCTCAAAATGTTGTGCTATATGCAGTTTATCACAATTTTTAAATCATATTAGAGCAAAACCTTCTTATATATAAATATGGTATTATGTGAGGATTGCGGCAATTTTCTAATCATGTCAGAGCAAAATCATGTCATAGAAAAACTGTGTTATATGGGGATTGCCTGTATTAAAAATGATATTGTTGCACAACTGGTTATGAATGAAAACTGTTTCTGAAATAGAAATAAGCTCTCTTTCTGTCCAAGTAAGTTTTTCTGAAAAATAATAAAAACCAAAAAAAAAAAGGAAAGTGGCGTCATCTGTTAACAAAAAAACCAAAAAAAAAAAAAAAAAGAAATTTTCCAATGTTACCAACCACACATGTTAAATTTTTATTAATTAAAATGAATCTTACTTATTGGGGTTAATGATAAATTGTAGCATTTAACAGTATGCATAAAAAATTTAAATTTGTTGAAATATTTTTTGCATAAATATAATAAGTCCGATACATCTTTACCTTATATAATTTTACAAATTATAGTTTACTTTCTATTTAATGGACAGTTATATAATTTTTAATAATAGATGTTTTCCTCTAGAAAGTTATATATATCTTGTAATTATTGATTTGCTTTTATATTGTTACTAAATAAAAATTTGTAAAATTTCTTGGAATCTTACCAGCACATGCATGAATATCTGATTGGATGCACATTGACACAACACTAGAATTAGTTTTCGGTCGAATATTCGCGCGTCTTAATAGTGGTGTAGAAGTCACATGTTCACCTTGGAATACATTTTTGTAAGAAGGCAGAATAGTTGAATTAACTTTCGTCGAACGAAACGTAGCCGATGGACCAATTGGTCGTCCTCTCACTCTGCCCGTTATCGGCTTTATATTTTGCCAATGCCTAGTTGAAAATCCTGTCACTCCTAGCATAGTATCCTCTTCAAATCTGGTTTCGGAAGATAACAAACTGGTGTGGTATTGATAACTCTTTTGAACGATTCCCCTTTCTTTACAATAACATTTAACAGCACCGATTCCGTTATCATTCTGGGATGCCTTTTTTCTAATTTTAAAAAGCTTCAAGAAAAAATTCAAACATTTTTTATCGGCAGTAACATCTATAGAGTGGATACTAGATTTTATTCTGATAGATCCATCCAAGTGTCTGCTCCATTTCGCTTTCATTGCTGACGGTAAGCAAGAATTTTCGATCGTCTGGCCAAGTGAAACAACAAAAGATAACGCGCTTTTAAACTGTTAATGCTAGAGAGAGGGTCATGTGCATCGACGCCTGCCTGTCTGTCTGGGGTTGATATAAAATGCAGCCGATTATTTTCTCACATTTTACGGTATCTCTTTGTTAGTTTATACAATAATTCTGTAATTATTTTCTAAAAAGTATTTGGAACCGTTAGAATTTATCAATAGAATTTTTATTCCTTTTTTTAACTTTCAACGAATCCGGCACAAAATTTCTGATATACTGTATAAAATAAGTTAAACTTCAGTTTCATTTTATTAAAAGAGGAAACTGAGAAAAATGATTCTATATTTTAATATTTGATAAATACAGTACAGTACTATGCAGTATTCATATAGTCTACTGTATGAACATAAACGTTGAAACACCCTAAACAAATATACCTATTTATGGCTATTGTTTTATTATTTCTGCTATCTTAAGACCTTTGATTGTTAGAATCTTTATATCAGGATTTTTTTGATAACAATAAAATATGAAATAGTTTCGTTATTCATATGGAAATCGTAAACGGCTGAATTCTGCTTTTCACGGAATTGCTAAATGTGATATTCTTCGATAGATCTTATAAAACTGGTCAAATATTATAATAGAACCATAGACGAAAGCGGCACCGATTAGATGATATTTCGAATAATTTAACTCAGAATTGGTAAACGAACCATGCAACAATGCCATATTGAACGAGAAGTAAAACGTCACGTGATCATCATCGTAATGAAAATCTGCTATAATTTTACATCTTGTCTTAAAAGCCAAAAATACGCCGGGAATTATTTTTACGATTATGTGGGTTATGGTTTTATGCTGAAATCCATAAGTTACTTATGCAATTTATGGATTTATATATTATATATACGTTAATATATATATTTGCATCAAGATGTATAATTACAATGTTCTTGCCAAGGAGTTTGAATATAATTCTTGGG
This sequence comes from Olivierus martensii, assembly GCA_000484575.1. Lineage (NCBI taxonomy): Eukaryota > Metazoa > Arthropoda > Arachnida > Scorpiones > Buthidae > Olivierus > Olivierus martensii. Next base: position 62,663 of record AYEL01089054.1, on the reverse strand, counting down.
CGACACCTTCAAGATGTACTAGAGTAAACTTCCGTATAACGTGCTCTCCAATAACACGAATTCATATAACGAAATCGTTCTTTTTTAACACGAATTCGTGTAATTTTACATGTTGAAACTGTCGCGCAAAACATTGTCCCTTTCAAGATGGCGTCGCCCAAAGGTATCGATACTTCATCCAATAACACGAATTCATATAACGAAATCGTTCTTCTTTAACACGAATTCGTGTAATTTTTCATGTTGAAAGTGTCGCGCAAAACATTGTCCCTTTCAAGATGGCGTCGCGCAAAGGTATCGATACTTCGTTATGATAAGTACTTTTTCATGTAGCTGCTTATCGGTTCCGTTTTCGCGATTGATTTATATACTGATTTATTTACTAGTAATATGACAAAAAATATTATTCAAAAATCTCGGATTCCGTAAAATACAGAATCTTGCCAAGGCCTATACTATATACTGTATTACTATAAATGATAGACTTTTTATTTCTTACATAATTAATTGTGATGTCGATACAATACTATAATTTTAAATTTTATATAAAAAGAAAACTATTTTTAGTAAAATAAAAACCGTTAGAACAGAATTATTTAAACAGAATTAATATTAAAAAAATTAACATTTATAAACATATAACACATTTATAAGTTTGACCTTTTTGAATATAAGGTGATAATGTAATTAAAAATTATTGTATCAACATTACCAATTATATAAGAAATAAAATTAACATTTATAAACATATAACACATTTATAAGTTTGACCTTTTTGAATATAAGGTGCTAATGTAATTAAAAATTATTGTATCAACATTACCAATTATATGTAATGAAAAAAAGAAATAAAAAGAAATAAGAAATAAAAAAAAATTCTGTCAATTATAATAATTCAGAAGTTATTATTTTAATTAATTTATTGGGGAAAGACAACAAGAGGATCTTAAAATTTTTTCCGTAAAGTGGGCTAAAAATATTAACTAGGATTAGAAAGATATAAAAAAATATAAAAATTATTATTTTAATATACTATATAGTAATTAATACCAACGATCGTTGAGTAATACACATTAAAATAAAAATTTATAATAGAAAGCCGTCATATTATAAATTTTAATTTGATTAATTTATAAAAATTTAATTAATTAAAAAATTCTAACGCCAGCTAATCGTCAGTGCATTCATGTATTGACACTGAAACTAACCAACTACCGTTACTTCCATGCTTAAGTTTTTGTGATAAGGAAACTCTGTATAACACGGTTTCGCTCTAACACGATTAGAATATTGAGGAAATTCTCATATAAACGATATTTCTACAACACGGTTTTTACTTAACACATTAGAAAATTACATTTACTTTCCTACAATATAAAACATTTCAATTAATTTTTATAAATCCACAGAACACACACAAATATGTTGTTATGGACACAAAATGCTATCATTAGAAAATAGTTCGGTAAAATTAGTCATAAATGCGATTTCGCTATCTTGCCGTGAGAGGGACGATATGCAATCTATTTTCGATTTCTATTTAATTAAAATTGTGTTAACTATCGGCCATTGAGTATTCTGTGTTCCAAATATTTAGTTCTTGGATAAAACATAAATTTTTATTCTTCAATAAAGGAATGTGAAATAGAAGAAAAACATTTTTATTCATAATTTTTTTTTTTGGTATATGTTAAGGAACGATTGTTTTCTAGCAGATTGTAACGGGTTATATTACAGACTTTGTAAAGAAAGCAGAAGATACACAAACTTTAAATGCAGAAAAAAGTGAAGTTGATACAGTGGTGCCTCGCAATTCGATATTAGAGTTTCGCGTGTTGGCGCATGCGCGTGCATGAAATTGTGTGATGTCATTCGCTATTTGTCAGTTCTTTTTGGGCTAATTTACTGTTTACTCGTGTTGTTTGTGTTAATTTTCAATTCTATATTTTTCGGAAAGTAAAAAATTTGTAATTATTATTATTTTTTTGAGTGAAATGTAAGGATGGGTTCAAAGAGAACTGACCCCAGAGGAATAATTCCAAAAAGAAGAACTCTTGATTGAGCAAAGAGAAGAAGAAAAAAATTGTAGATAAAGTGCAGATAGGTAGAACAATTAAAATGTAACTTGAGTATGGCGTTTCTAGGACAATTGCGCAATGTTTTGCAACACAGATTATGGGTGCTAGGGTGTCTGCTGGAAGACTTCATTCCAACATCCAAGGGCTAATAAATTGCATGTTGTGTATAAAATAGTGTTTTTTGTAATTTAGTGTGTTATATAATAATAAAACACATGTAATAAAGTAAATAATATAGTATATCTCTCTCACCTACCCGTTAGGGGAGTGGGATGGGACTGATAATGAATTAATCTATTTTACGTTTACTACTTTCCGCCATCTTAAACTTCCAATCGGCTGCTACTCGGTCCGAGTATTTTGGTTGCCGTCCGAGTTTACTCGACTCGGATGAAAAGGTCCGAATAGCATCCGAGTGGATGCGCGCGCATCGTCCAAGCGAACTTCGTCCGAGTGTGCTCTGATCGTGTCAACCTAGCTTTAGTGTCGAATTGCGAGGCACCACTGTATTGTTAAAAAGAAAAAACGTTCTCATTTTAACTGAATAGTGGTAAGGAAGGTATAATTATTAAATGAACGTTGCATAGGCTGTATAATTTTTCTTTCTTTCTGTTTTACGTATATTGTTTTTTGGATCTTACGTATATATATTTTTTCTTTCTGTATGTTTCGTGTTATTAACATTAAGTTTCTTCTGTGGAATTAAAGAAAGTTATTTGTTTTTAATTAGTTTTGGAACGTAACTCCCCATTTTGTATTGAGTCTAGGCCTCATATAACACGGTTTTACACAACACGACGTTTGTTAAGAACCTATCTACCATATTATACGAAAGTTACTTGTACTGTATTAGAGAAATATGTATAGTACAACAGAACGTCGGTTTACCCAAATCATTAACGTCCCTAAGAACAGGGCCGGCTCAACATAAGATCGAGAGGAGCGCCCACTCAGGGCGCTGGCGCATTTAGTGTTTTGCTATTATTATTATTATTGTAGTAAGAAACAATTAAATTTCTTACACTTAATTTAAACGGTGAGTGGACGCCCAGTCCGCTCACCATCAAAATTGACAACTTCAGGCACAGATTACATTTATACAGATGTTTCACTCAGCACATTTAAGGTGCATTTCTTTATTGGACGGTTTTCTCACCGATTAGACTGGTGGTGGCGGAAGTTGTTTATTTCTTTTCGAGAATGATACGGACATGTTTCATTTTTCCCATGATTGGAAGGAGAGTTAGTTTTTACCCAATAACATGAAAAACGAAACATGTCAGTGTCATTTTGGAGAAGAAATAAACAACTTCCGCCACCACCAGTCTAATCGGTGAGAAAACCGCCCAATAAAGACATGCAGTATTCCCTTAGTGGAAATTTCAACAACGATAAACAACTTCCGCCACAACCAGTCTAATCGGTGAGAAAACCGTCCAATAAAGAAATGCAGTATTCCCTTAGTGGAAATTTCAACAACGGGTAGCGACCTCTTCGTTATGTTATATTTCTAATTTTATATTATTAAAAAGTGCTTGTACATTTAACATATTAATGTCAGATTTTCAAAATTATTAAATAATTTCGTTTAAATTTAAAAATTATTGTTTGCTGAATTAAAATCACGTGACACATATAACGTGAGTTCTCAAAGTTTCAAAGTCAGCGGTACACATATATACAAGTTTCGTAATTAGCCTCCAGAGTAAAGAAAGATCGTGATTATACTCGTTTAATATAAAATGAATAAGAATCAAGAAGAAAGTCATTATAGAAGATATATCATTTGTGATAAAACCAAACAAGATTTTGGTATTTCACTTTCGTTTTCCATCTGATAATGTATTTAAACATAAAATATGTAAATTTTTTGGGGTAAAATACTGTGTTGTATTGATTGCATGATTAAATGCTGTATAGAAATGTTCTTAATTTTGAATATTTTTCAATAAATTTATTGATATTTGCAATAATTGAGTTAATTTCATTTTAATATCTTTACTGTTTTCTTCAAAAAATAGCTTAATATATTATTCAGAATATAAAAAGGTATCTAAATACAATATATATTTAAAATTTTAATTTAATCGGTTTCAAAATAATAATGACTTTATGGCAGTAGTGAATTGGTGATTACGTCATCGTATTCCACGTGCAGCATCGCAACTACTTTCGGCGAGATGTCATGTGGTATCCGGTGACGTAAATCGGTTGAAACGCCATCTCTGTATTGTGAGCTGCTTTCTGATTTGCTAGCGAATGCTCTCCAAAGTTTCCAAGGTGATATAGGGAGTGGAACATCTGTAAGTGTAATCTGTGACTTGAGGGGCGCAACAAAAAATTTCGCTCGGGGCGCTGAGGGCTCTAGAGCCGGTACTGCCTAAAAATTATGGTATTTACTTTTAATGTATAGTTCTTATGCTGAAATATTATTCCCATCACTTAATTCATTCGTTTCTGATTATTTATTCGAGGACATATGTAGTACAGGGACGTAACTACGGGTGGGCCATGGCCCATGCATTGAAAGTTCTGGCCCATGTGCTGGCCCACCCTGAATATATAACCCGAAACGTAAAATTGAAAACCGCAAGAGTTCAACTCCACATAACCCAAGACGCCTTGAGTTTTGTAAAAATGAAAATAAAAAACCACAAGTATAATTTAAGCCTAAATAATTTCACGCTAATAGCGATAAAAATCTTTATTTACAAGCTGCGAAAAAACGCGTTCTTTGCACATTTTACGCAGTACTTAATTAATGCGATTAGCTGGAAAGAATAAATAACGTTTCAAAATACTGGTAAATATAGGCTAAGTGTTTATTTGATATCAATCAATACAAAATTATTGCGGTGATTTTTACTTAATGATGCAAAACGATCGATTACTTCGTCCAAATCGAGAGATTTTCTCTTGATGAACATGATTGCTAAATTGCTTAACTGATCATCAAGCATTCTGTTAGGTAAATACAATTTAATAAAGCGCATACAGGAGAATGTTCTTTCACATAGGTGTGACCCACCCTTGGCCCACCCAAAAATTAAATACAATTTAATAAAGCGCATACAGGAGAATGTTCTTTCACATAGGTGTGACCCACCCAAAAAAAAGCTGGTTACATCACTGATGCAGTATGACATAGAAATAGTCTTAATTTGCCATTAGAGGTGTCTCAAATTAGATATTGACTTTAGTTACTGTGCGGACATTTTGTTTATTAGGATTAATATTTACAAATCATTTCCTAAATTAATTATTTTTAATAATACTTCAGACTTTAAAATACTGTATAGTAGTAATAACCTTATGCTACGTTTCCACGGGACAGTTAATCACAGTTAACTTAACTGGCGTTAAAGATGATCACAATTATCTTTCTCCGTGATAAAAGTGGTGTTTACACGTGCTGACAATTAAACAGGTTATGACGAATTGCCACTGATTCCGTTTCTGGTAGGATCTTTCGTTAATAATGGACGATTTGAATGTTTTTATCAAGAGTGATTCAATATGTCATTATTATTAAGAAACGAAACGAAGCGTTTGATCGAATATTTACTATTAAATGCACTAAATGATCATTTACAGGAGGAAATATTGAAATATTCGTCTCTTATTTTAATTCTTTTAAGGAGTGTTTTATTTATCTTTTCGTAGACGGTAGAATTACATTTTTGTGATCGAAGATCATTTAAGTATTCTTTCCAAACATCGCAAAGCGATATAATTTCCTTATCAGACCAATTATTATTACGTCTTTTACAATTTCGACATAGCAGAGTGATCCGCCATTTTAAACTTGTTTTCTTCCTGATGTAGCGGACCGCGGAGAGAGCTTGTGACGCCAATAATCAAGTAGAAAGGCAATTAAACAAGTTCTGGAAACTTGGTTAAGTTAATCACGTTGTTTGCAGTTTAATCATGATCAGTAAATCAGGTTCGCGTTTACACGTATAAACTTAATCTCAATCAAACATTTAATCACAATTAACTGTCCCGTGGAAACGTAGCATTACAATCGTGCAATAATTTAATTGTATGCCTAATTACCGCAATTAACTGTCCCGTGGAAACGTAGCATTACAATCGTGCAATAATTTAATTGTATGCTTATATATTTATTATTTTTTGCTTAAACTGGATATTCTTATGTTTGATTAACCGAGAGTCTTGGTCCCAATTAATTCGGATAATCGAAAATCTACCTGTATTTGAGCAGTTTTAAAAATATCAATATAAAGGCATTTAGAGTTTAAATATTATATTATTTTATTTTTTGCTTAAACTGGATATTCTTATGTTTGATTAACCGAGAGTCTTGGTCCCAATTAATTCGGATAATCGAAAATCTACCTGTATTTGAGCAGTTTTAAAAATATCAATATAAAGGCATTTAGAGTTTACTTTTATTTCAACACATCTCGTTTTGCATAAAGAAAGAATTGTTTTTTTTTTGTGCTCTTTGAATGGCAATATTTTTCACCAAGCAACTTTAATATTGGCAAATTAATATAAAATATTCTCAATTAGATTGTTCACATTATTATTTTTTTCATATAATAAACAAAAGAAAGAATTATATTAACATGTTGCTGTTTCACTCTTCGAGGTGAAAAGCTTTTGAAATTACAATGGCTTAATTGCTGTCAAATTATCTCATGTTTTTAAAAGCAGATCATCAGTTTATGCTGCCTCTTTATGCTGTTCTGTAAAATATATTGCCTTTCCAAGAAGGGTTGTAAGTTATAGTACCGCAAAATTATGGAATTTTGAAATGAATTATTTTTATAGTTTAATAGTACAGCGGACTCCCGTACAATGCGGAGAATATGTTCCGCGTTATACGAGACATGCATTATCAGACGATTTTACGCAAATTTAAACTTGTATCTGAGTTCCAGCACTGATCGCATATTGCTAATGAGTTGTGCGTTAATTTCGAATTTGATTCTATTGTGTACAGAGTGTTAATTAACTTGTTATAAAGTTTCTTTTAATAGAGGAAAAACAAAACAGAATATAGGTAACTAAATTTTAAAAAATATTATATACAAGTAGATTCCGAAAATACGGATTCGTATAACAGGACGGAAAAGTTGTTAAAGTTGTCATGGAAACGAAATGAACATCGTTTGGTTTTTATTACAATCAACGGATATTATAAGTAACGGGTAAGTAACGTTAAAAAAATTATACGCGTTATACGGGACTGTTTTTAGCGTTGTATGAGTACTAGTCGCAATTTTTTCGTCGTGAATAGGGGCACTTGTTATATGGGAATTTACTGTATATTGTTCTTTACTGTATAATAAATAATAACAAAACCTGAAAGATATATTTGAGCTAAATTCAATTCTAATGAATAAAAAAGAAAAATACGATAAAATAAATACTTAAACTTCTGTTTTAAGTTCCACGCTTTATGCCGCAGATTATAGCGTTGAACTTAACAGAATCTGAATGAGTAGAATTAAAACTACTACGAATCCCACATAAAATGTTAAATATCAGTAAATTGAATAAGTATAAAGCTAAGAAATTACAAAAAAACTGCAATAAATGTTTGGATATCCATCTTTTTCTGAAATTCAAGAACGGAAAAATTTAAGTTAAATGGTCTAGGAATTTAACGGGTATCCTCTACTGTAGCCAAATACGACCAGTTAGTAAACCGCTTTAATGTCCCAGAAAATGAAACGCGAAACTTTTGGCTAATATCTGTAGTTAGTACACAGAAACAAAAAATAAAAATTTATTAAAAATCCATAATAACCTTAATTTAATAGAAACATTCCCGAATTATATTAATTGCTTAAAACCAATCGTTTATTTATCATAAAAGTCGATAAAAAATAATAAGACAGTTATTATAAAAACATCGTGGTTGGAAAATAAAAAAAGGCGTAAGCGGTTTCTAGTAAGAGGTTTGTTGAATTAAATTAGGAATAATAACAGATATTGTATATGTGCAGTACTGTATAAATGTTCTATACATTTATATGTTAAACATTTTACTTTATTTTTACTATAACTTCCTTATTCTCTTTACATGCACTTGTTTTTTTTATTTATTTATTTGATGTAGCTAAAATTTCGTAGCTTATATATTCTATAATTAATTTCTTTTTAATTTTTATCAAAAAAATGGAAAATATAATTTATAATATAAATTAAATATTATATTTATAATTTATATATTAATAAATTAATATTTATATATTATTCAATAATGAGTACTTCAAAAAATAAAACAAGAATGAGAAAAATTATATGCAAGTATCCCTCCTACAACACGGTTTCGCTCTAACACGATTTGAAAATTGCGGAAACCTCATATAACACGGTATTTTTACAACACGTTTTTTACTTAACAGATTTAGAAAATTACGTTCACTCTCCTACAGCACAAAATATTTTCATTAATTTTTGAAAATCCATATTAGGGAGAGAGAAAATGCAATCGTTGGGAAATACTTTGCTAAAATTAATTATAAATGCAATTTTTTCGCTAGTTTGCTGTGAGAGGGACAATATACAGTCTTCTTTTCGATTTCGATTTGAAATTGAGTTGATGGTGACAATTGAGTATTTTGTATTCGAAACGTTCAGTTTTTGGACAAAAAATAAGTTTTTATTCTTCAGTAGAGGAATATGAAAAAACAGAAAAACTTTTTTATTCATAAATTTTTTTGGGTATATGTTAAGGAAAGATTGTTTTATAACGGGATAAATTACAAATTTTGTAAAGAGAACAGAAGATACACAAATTTTAAATGCATAAAATAGTTCAGAAAGTGAAGTTCATATTGTTAAAGAAAAAGTTCTCGTTTTAACAAAACAGTGGGATATAATTATTAAATGAATGTTGCATAGGCTGTATACTTTTTCTTTCTTTTTGTTTTACGTATATTGTTTTTTCAGGGTCTTAAAAACATATTTTTTTCTTTATGTTTCGTGTTATTAATATTCTTAATAAAAATTAAGCTTCTTATGTGGAATTAAAGAAAGTTATTTGTTTTTAATTGGTTTTGGAACATAATTTATCTTTTTGTATTGGCTCCAGGTATCATATTATATGGTTTTAGACAACATGATGTTTTTCAGGAACCTATCTACTGTGTTATAGGAGGGATACCGGTGATACATTAAATATTTAAGTTATTTGTATTGCTTGTTATTATTAAATATTGCCAAAATATAGTACATTTATATTTAGATCGTATAAATATCATATATGTACAATACAGCTCTTACTTAATTGGAAGATTTGGAAATGCAATTATTATTATACAGATAGGCCTCGTTTAGTGCGAGTTCGAATAATGCGATTTCGATTAGTACGACTTATAAAATTGATACCATATTTGATTAGTGCGACTTACAAAATTAGTGCGAGTTCGAATAATGCGATTTTGATTAGTGCGACTTATAAAATGCGAGTTCGAATAATGCGATATTCGATTAGTGCGACTTATAAAAATTTGCGAGTTCGAATAATGCGATTTCGATTAGTGCGACTTATAAAATTGACATCGTTTTTCAGAAAATTCTTATACAGGGAGGCCTCAATTAGTGCGATATTCAATTAGTGTACACGACGCTCTTCCGATCTTATGTACAGGTAGGCCTCGATTAGTGCGAATTCAATAATGCGATATTCGATTAGTGCGACTTATAAAAATGATACCGTTTTCATTTAGTGCGAGCAAATGTTCGATTAATGCGAGTTGTAAGCATAGACCAGTCTTACTGACAAATTCCATCCCCTTTTATGATGTCAATTAACAAATTAATGTTAATTTTCGGTCTTAATGCGAGTTGTAAGCATAGACCAGTTTTACTAACAAAGGTCCATTTTAATGCAAGTTGTAAGCATAGATCAGTCTTACTAACAAAGGTCCATCCCATTTTATGATGTCAGTTAACAAATTAATGTTAATTTTCGGTTAGTAAAACCGGACGAGGAACAGTCCAAGAACAGTCACTTGGCTTTGAAAGAGTGAAAACACCAGAAAGATGAGCTTTTTTGCCGTTAGCTATTTAACATTACTATTATTCAGCTTTGTTATCGTATACATACAGTATAATACAGAATTTTCTTTTAAAAAGTATCGAAATGGATAAAAGGAAGAACACTTTTGATGATAAAACAGGAAACGAAAAATGTAGAGGTTAGTGATTACACCACAGCAAAAAATGGATGTGATTGAGCGACATAAAAGCGGCGCTCAACTTCCGCTTTCGATTCGCTATTTTGGTTTCGATTTGGCGGTTGGTTTGATGAAGTATGAGACGCAATTCCTGGTAAATTATTAATTTAGATGATGAGCAACGATGTAAAGTGAAAATAAATATTTCTTAAACAGTTAATATTGTGGTTATTCATCGTGTAATTTCTTAAACAGTTAGTGTTAAGTTTATTGGGGTTATTCATCGTGAACTGAATGGCCGGAATCTCACAAAGCAAGAACCAATTACCATATTTTACTTATAGTTAATACTTCGAATAGTGCCCATTATTCGCACTAATCGAGGCCTACCTGTATTCCAATTCATGAATTTTTTTATTCTTATCTTACATTATGAATTACTATCATCGAATAATGTATTTAGTATACAATATTATGGTGTAATGCATAAATTATGCATGATTTTAATATACTATACTTAATCATACTTTTGAACAGAATATTATATATTAAATCTATATATTTTTTCATCTAAAGAAACTTAATTATAATGTAAATTTTATTATTGTGTTCAAAATATTTTATAGTTCTGCCATATCTTATGATTTATTAGTTTTTTTTTTTTTTTGAAAAATAAACCGAATGAAAATGCGACTATCAATCTAAAATGATTGTTAAATAAACTGATTACGCAATTGAGCCGTGTTTATTTTATAGTTCTGCCATATCTTATGATTTATTAGTTTTTTTTTTTTTTGAAAAATAAATCGAATGAAAATGCGACTATCAATCTAAAATGATTGTTAAATAAACTGGTTACGCAATTGAGTCGAGTGTTCAAATGAAACGGATAAAATGAAAGCTATTCATATAAGGCTGGATTCGCACTGGCTTGCGACAGAACATGCACCATTGATCACGACCGGCTTCACGATTTTTCGAATCAACCAATAGTAACTGCATAAACAGCAATCAATAAGAGCTGATGTAGCATACAATAAGAGCTGATGTAGCATACAGCTCGTAAACGTTCGAATCAACCAATAGTAACTGCATAAACAGCAATCAATAAGAGCTGATGTAGCATACAGCTCGTAAAAGATGCAACCAAATGCCTCCTTTCTATTGGCTATCGTAATGACGCGTGACCGCGACAATATGGTAATTCACTGTAACCGCAATAATATTCAACAAATATTGTAGTGGTAAGCGAAGAGTCGTGAAGCCAGGCGTGATGAGATTGTTTCTATAGCAACAGTCACAGTTGCAAGGCAGCCTTAACAATACATTCCCATGATTGCGAAAGTGAACTCGATTGCGCAAATGAGTCATACCTCTCATTCCCATATACACCGGATGTTTTTTTTATCTATTTACAAAAAGCATTGCAGTTAAACATTCACCTCGTACAGAACAAAGTAACAAGATTGAACAAGTAACGTTTACGACGGACATACGAAATAATATACTAACATTAAATCTAAAAGAGGTTGTTTATAACATCTCTTGTTCTTGTAAAGAATCATATACTGTATACTCCCTATTAATCGGCCATATGGGACCGGTTAATTCGAAAACACACGCAAAATATTACGAGTACATCTGGCCATTGACATTTAGGCCTATCTTTCATTTCACTCAAAAATAATGAACGATTCGTTCATCATATGGATTGGGATAATGTTTTCCACAAACTGTCAACATTTCTTTATTCTTCGATGTTCAAATTATTAAAATATGCACTAGTCATATTCATATATATTCACGCTATAAATCAATCCGATTCAACACTGCAGAAACAGTTACACTCACTTTTAAAAAGGAAGTCCATTAGCCCCTTCTTCTGGTAAATAATACCCGAATGTCAATGTTTTTGTTTATTTTGAAAACTGGTCTATAGTGGTGCCTCACAATTTGACACTAATCCATCGCGAAGTAATGTCGAATTGCAGGACAATATTTCCCATATAAGACTATATAAAATAGATTAATTCTTTATTGGTCCCCATCCACTTCCCTAACACGGGTGAGGTGAGAGAGATACACTATATTATTTACTTTATTATATGTGTTTTACTATTGTATATCCTAAATTACAAAATACACTATTTTATACACAATACAATAGATACACTATATTATTTACTTTATTATATGTGGTTTGCTATTGTATAATAATATTTACTTTATTATATGTGTTTTACTATTTTGTATAACACACTAAATTACAAAATGCACTTTATTATATGTGTTTTACTATTGTATAACACACTGAATTACAAAATATTTATTATATGTGTTTTACTATTGTATAATACACTAAATTACAAAATATACTTTATATGTTTTTTACTATTGTATAACACACTAAATTACAAAATACACTGTTTTATACACAACACACAATTTATTAGCTCTTGATTGTTGGAAAGAAGTCTTCCAGCAGACACTCTAGTACCCATAATCTTCTCTCTCTGTTGCAAAATGTTGCTACAGTTGTCCTAGGAATGCTATACTCGAATTATATTTTAATTTTTCTACCTTTCTGCACTTTATCTACAATTTTTACTTTGTTTCTATAATTGTTCTACCTTTCTGCACTTTATCTACAATTTTTTTTCATCTCTGTCTCAATCAAATGTTCTTCTTTTCAGAATTATTCCTCTGGTCAGTTCTCTTTGAACCCATCTTTATATTTCACCATAAGCATACAATTCAAACTTCAAGGGAATTATAAACCAAATGAATCTATTTGGTTTATATTTCACTCAAAAAAATAATAATAATTACAAATTTTTTATTTTCTGAAAAATGTAGAATTGAAAATTAACACAAACGACATGGGCAAACACCAAAGTAACCCAAAAAGAAGTGACAAAAAGCAAATGACAATCCACAATTCCATGCATATGCATGAACCTACGAATAACTTATTAATAATAGATTTCTTCCTTTTTTTTAATCCTTGTGATGGTTATCCAGATTCTCAATTTTATGAACTGTTTAAAAATATTCTTGTATCAAATAATTATGACAGTATTTCAATATCCCAATATCATTGATAGTAAAATCAGATTAAATTAGCTACTATTTAAACTGTTATCTAATAATAATTATTTTTGAATCATTGTTTACATGCTTTCTCTATTTGTTATTTGTTTGCAGTGAAATTCTTAATATACTCTATAGTATATATAACATTTTTGGATATCAAAACTGGGTTGTTTTTCTTTCATTAACTATTCATTAATATTATATATAGATAATATATATTTATTTAATTAGACCAATAGTGTACAACTTTTATGTTGTAGGCTATCTTATGTTTATTAAATATGCATATAGCAAAAGGTAATATTGAGATATGATTTGTTAAATTATTAGATCATGACTAAGAAGAGATTGCTTTCTACTGAATTTGCCATATCAACTTTTAGCACACTGGTATTTATACATAATCTTTCCTTAAGAATTAAATTGCAAATTATTTTTGAAATAATATCATAAATGCAATATAAATTATATTTATAAATATATTACTAAGATATAATATTCTATAACAATTAACATCTTGTAATTTATGGTAATGGTAAAAAATAGACCTTATTGATTCCTTTCATCAAACATTTTTAAGTTGAGTATTTTAATATTATCATCATTAGAATGAAAAATGCTCTGCCAGTGCATAAAAAAGAAAATGTGAATTTAAAAATGAATCACTGATGAAAAATGATTGGATAAGGAAAGTCTTAATAGTTAATACTTTAAATATTTTTCTTGGAAATTTTTAGATATGTTCTTAAAAATTTAGTTTACACACATTATTTTGACTCTAAATATTTTTGAAAAGTTAGCTAAACACTACTTTTTCAGTTATGTAATTGAAAACTATATTCTATACCCACATTCATAATTAAATATTTTGCATTAAAATATAGTATTATTATTTAAGAATTCACAAACTATATTCTATACCCACATTCATAATTAAATATTTTGCATTAAAATATAGTATTATTTAAGAATTCAAAAAATTAATACCATATAATTAGCAATATGTAATGAACTTAATATTTAGATAAGTTTAAATGATGGTTAGACTGATTCATTATCCTTCTTCCTATTATTATATATAACACGGGGGAAAAAAACAGTTCTGTGCAGGAAAATTTTATTTTAAACAAATATTTTCAGTCTTCCCTGAGCTATCATCAATTATATTGAAATATAATTGAAGATGACTTTATGGAAGGCTAAAAATATTTTTGTTTCAAATAAATCTTCCAGTGCAGAGCTGTTTTATTGTGTTATTTATAGCTAGATTGTTCAATCACATACAGTTACCATTATGTAGGTTGGTCAGTCTTTCATAATTTCACACAGAAATGACTAGCATAGTTCAACAAAATTCTATATTTAATTTTACTTAAAAGTAAGAAATTAGAAAACAGTAATAGTATTAACAATTACATATAAAATCATAGGCAAAATATACTTTTCAATTATTTAATTGAAAATATAGTTTTTATCTGAACTTTAAAAAATTCTGTCTCAAAGTAATTTTTTCACTATTTTATGTTCTGATGGAGCATTTTTTAATCTAGTAATATAATTTTTCAATGATAGATTTTTGATATTAAAATTATTAAAAGAGACTGTACTATATGAATTTATCACTAATATAATATTTTATATATATGATTTAAATTTATTTCTTACTTCCCAATATAAAATTGATATATTAAAAAAAGTACTAATCAGAAACAGAAGGAAAACGTTTTCTCCTGATTAGTGCTGTTTTTTTATATATGATTTAAACGAAGTTGTATAAAAAGTTTTGATTAATGTATCCAAATCCATATGATAAATATAGTACTATGATCTACAAGATAACAGGGAAAAAAATTCAATTATGGGTACTTAATAAACTTTTACAAGAAAGCAGATCAAAAGTTGTCGTATAGAAGTTGTAGGCATATGTGATTATATTTACCACATGCCAGTGCTCAATGTAGTAACACTGAAGCAGAGAATCATTGATCTTTATGCAATGATAACAATAGACATGCTTCAG
Source organism: Olivierus martensii (assembly GCA_000484575.1). Classification (NCBI taxonomy): domain Eukaryota; kingdom Metazoa; phylum Arthropoda; class Arachnida; order Scorpiones; family Buthidae; genus Olivierus; species Olivierus martensii. Next base: position 47,316 of record AYEL01089054.1, on the reverse strand, counting down.
AATATATGCAAGAAATTGGACAGCATTTGAATATATTAAGGATTACTAAGGTTGTACATGTCAAAATTTTATGAACATTGTATGAAACTTTTTGAATATGTACATTTTATAGCAGACAGTTTGTGTTTATTGCATTTACAATTTAAATGTTGTAATTAGAGTATTCATTTGTGGACATCCTGTTTAAATAAATATAATTATTCTCTTTGGTATATTGCAAAATGTATTGCATTCTAATAGTTCTTATTCACAAATATAGATATCCTTCAGTGTATATACCAGGGGTGACCAAACTGTAGCTTTTTGGTATTTTCAACGTGGTTCAATACCATGAAAGTCAATAGTAAAAATATGAAGCAAATACTTATTTAAATTAAACAAATTACAGATATATTATTTTTTTATGTATTGTGAAAAGTAGTATGCATCTGTACAAAGTTCACATATCATTAAGCACAATCAGCAGTTAAAAAAGAAATAACTGTTTTAATAAACTTTTCAGTAAAAACGTTTTCAGTATACTACATACTATCATCAATTACAACATAAAAGGCTTTTACGTTGTAACTGATGATAGTATGAAGTATACTGAAAACGTTTTTACTGAAAAGTTTAATAAAACAGTTGTTTCTTTTTAACTGCTGATTGTGCTTTAATGATATGTGAACTTTGCATATATTATATGTAAGCAGTTTTTAGTTATATGAGTTGGCATCTATACAAAATAAATGCATTTGAAATAAACAATTTTTGACGTCATTATTAAAATTATCCAAAAAACTGATACTGTTTTTCATTGATCCAGAAAGAAAATGTGGCTCTCAAGTATTTGAGATTCTCCTATGTAGCTTGTAGTAACATGAAGTTTGGCCACTGCTGGTATATACCCTTAAATAACAGATTTTTGATTTAACAAAGATCATAAATCAATACCACTTTTTCATTTTGTAAAGATAATTTTTGCTTTTGCAAAGGAACTATTTCATCATTGATCAATTATTCACTATAATTTATTTAAATCAATGATTTTCTTGCTCATTTTTTCATTGATTGCATCAGTTAGATCATATTTATTGTTTACACCAGTGCTTCTTAAAGTGTGAGTCGCGACCCCATATGGGGTCACGTAACTAAATTTACAGGTCACAGAAATTTTAGTAACTGTTTTAATTCATATTCCTAGTCTATATACCTTTATACCCAGAGTCGCGAAAATATTTGATTGGGTAAAAGGGATCGCCAAATGGAAAAGTTTGAGAAACGCTAGTTTACACCATTGATTTTAAGATAAAATTCACTTCTGCTTTCTATAGAAGATTCAGAATTGAATCCAATGTTTGGAATATATAAATATAGTCGATTCACGTTACTTGCGGATTCCGTATTCGTTTATTCGACTATTCACAAAAATTTATTTGTAACCACAAAATCAATTTCTGTGCTGCTTTCGCGCTTATTCACAGACTCCCGCTGAGAGGGAAAAATACTGTTACCAATGTAAACACTCTCTAATAAAGGAAGTCATTTGTTATCAAATGTAATCTCTGTGTCGTTCTGTTAGAAAAGTCTGATTAACTATTCTTACTCATTTCACAGACAGCAGGTAGGACAAAAACTTGTTCATATTGTCTGTAGGTCTCACAGAAGGATGTGACCCTATGCTTAAATGTAGTGTTAAGCTCCTAACTTCCTATGCATTTGCTCCTTATTCTGAGATTTTAGATCTGAGGCAAAAAGCGACACATACAAGGCTAACGTAGTTCAAGAAGATAATGTGTCAGCTGCCATATCAAGCATCCTGCAATATCAAACAAGTACCCATCAAAAATAATGTTTTATTTACTACATAGTTAGTGTTTTAAAAAATTAAATAAAGATTACTATAATTATAATACTGTACACTGCATATACTGTAATTAATTTGTAAGTTCTGTAATACACATTAAATAAGGTATCTTTAAACAGAAAAACACAGCAAGTATAAAAATGTTGGGGAAAAAGATTTGCAGGAACCTAATTCTATATTTCACATAAGCACAATGGTTCACTATTCGCTAATTCAGTATTTGTGAAGAATTTACAAAATGTAACTACTGCGAATAACGAAAATCGACTGTATATATATATATATATATATATATATAAGTGTAAACTTTGAAGAGTAATGCTAGTTAAATGAGCTCATTAGATTATTATGATCATGTAATATACTAGTTTGGTTATATTATTGGATCACAATGGTTGTATCTTTGATAACTGAGCAGTCTCATTTGGATTATAATGGTTGCATGATTATTGCATTTTAAATTACAGTGGGTGATCGGTTAACGAACAAATCAGATAACGAACACTTTTTCGAAAGATTTTTATGTTCAGTTAATAAACACATGTTTGGATAACGAATACCTCACAGAACAAACTGTGGGACTCGCAGACTGGTGGAATGATAGGTCAGCCCAATGGCTGTGTGGTAAAGCTGTGACTTAACATTCCGGAGGATCTGGGGGTCCCAGTCCTACAATTTTTCAGGCGGGATCTGGGCCCGGCCCGTTAAAACTCATCCTTCAATCTTCCAGTTGACCCTATCATGGGTGTTGGTCAGCCTGTGATGATGATGGCTCTATAAGTAGCTGCCGCCAGTTAAAAATATTCTATGAGGATATTTTGACTTAATTAACCTAACGGAATGACAGGCTTAGGCCTTGCACATTGATGGACTTATGGGTAAAGATGGAACAACAGTAGTTTTTCCCATAAAATGAACTCGGAGACAACGTAAAACAAATCAAAGATTTATTAAAGGTTAGAAATGAACTCGGAGACAACTTAAAACAAATCAAAGATTTATTAAAGAAAGTACAAATCAAAGATTTATTAAAGAAGATAATATGGGTAAGGATGGAAGAACAGTAGTTTTTCCTGATTAAAATGAACCATATGGGTAAGGATGGAAGAACAGTAATTTTTCCCGATTAAAATGAATTTGAGTTTAAAGATGGAACAACAGCAGTTTTTCCTGATTAAAATGAACCTTATGGGTAAGGATGGAAGAACAATAGTTTTTCCTGATTAAAATGAACTCACCACCTTAAGGATGGAAGAATAGTAGTTTTTCCCGATTAAAATGAACTCGAAACGTAAAACAAATCAAAGATTTATTAAAGAAGGTTAGAGAGAGATTTAACACATAAAACAAATCAAAGATTTATTAAAGAAGGTAAGAGAGAGATTTTGCAATTTTTTGGTCTTAGAATGGCACCCATACCAGGTTGAGTTCAATAGGCTTGGGGAGATCTACCACAACTGTTAGTTTTAAAAAATTAAATAAATATTACTGTAATTATAATACTGTATATAGTACTACACACTGTATATACTGTAATTATTTTTGTAAGTAATTTAACACAAATTAAATAAGGTATCTGTAAACAGAAAAATACACATAAACCAAGTATGTAAATTTTGGAAAGAAACGTTCGCAGGAACCTAACTAGCTCGATATTTCCCATAAGCACAATGGTTCACTATTCGCTAATTCAGTATTTGTGAAGAATTTACAAAACGTAACTACAGCGAATAGCGAGAATCGAGTGTATTTTGATAAAAAATTTCCTTTTCAATTTTTAATCAGTGGGGACATTAAACAACACGGCACAAGTTCTCATATTCTTTTCGAGATATCATTCATCTGGATTAGAATTGATACGAAACCCGTAAATTCTTATTAAATTTGAAACATGAATGATGCAAAAAAAATCTAAATCAATTTCGTATCCTGTAAACAGAAGTACAGTGGTATCTCGGGTATACGTCCTTAATCCGTTCTAGATCCTTGGACTTATACCAAACACGACGTATACTAAACGAATTTTTCCCATAAGAAATAAAGGGAAAATGATTAATCCGTTCCTATGAAAAAAATCCTATTATTATTGGCATATTATACATTGACGGGGTTGTATTAAATAATTTAATACATTGCTTAATAATAAAATACATAAATAAAACAAAAAGCAATTACAGTAGATGAAATAAATGAAAAATTAACTTCACTGCCTTACTTAGAACTGTCGAATACCTATTAGGATGGTGCTGAGAAGAGAGGAAGAGCAGATATTGTTTGGAAGGAAAGCCCGTTTCCAATAAAACTTTAGGAATCTGAAATTCCTAAAGTTTTTTGTTTTTTTCTCTTTCTATTTTCTGTCTCTTTTCCCATCTTGGACCTTGTTGAGGCTCACCAGGTTTGGCTTTTACTAAAAATATCTCCAAAGAACTTTGCTTCTACCTTCTCAGGATGTTTTGGAAATAGGATATTGTCTGGTCATTCCATACAATGCTATTACGACATATTTGGGCTTTGTTGGGATGGTGCTTCTTTGCAAGTTTTATATAAAGAATGTGTTTTTTAAGAGAACACACAATGGATTCATACAGGTTCTAGCACGCGAGTCGGTCGTATACCAAGCAAAATTTTTTGCGTCCAAAAAACAGGACATATACCAAGCTGGACTTATTCCAAAGCAGATGTACACCGAGGTACCACTGTAGATGATTTAACAGGTGATAGCCAATCAGCAGCATTTTTATATTCCACAAAGAAATAGGGAATTGGCGAAATATCTTGTCTGATTTTATTGTTGCAATTATTAATTATAACTTAAGCTCATTAATTTTCGTATCTATTGATAAATATATATGTATATATTAATTGTTTCAGTTGTTTTATTTTTAGTAATGTATTTCCAATAAAATATGATATTAATATAGAACTTAATATTTTTTATTGAACAGAAAGATTCGTATCAATTATGTTTCCAGGAAATACACTACGTCAACATAAATGCAATCATGAAAGCAATGCTGAGTATTTTCATTCCATTCCTTCCTAAAGAAATAAAAGAAAGAGTAAGAAATTTAAATTTTATTTTGAAATAAAAAATAATTTTAAATAATAAAATCAATAAATTATGAAATTTATGGACTGTATATTCAATAATTCCATTATAATGTATAAGTATTTAGAATTAACAGGAGTAATTTAAAATATCTTCTATGCAAAATGGTCACTTTATTAACTTTGTGCACAAATCATGTTACATTAGTATTGGTTGTTATATTGTTATTACATACGGATGTTTTTCTCTCTCATCTAGGGTAAACTTGTGTTAATGTATTTAGTATTATTTTTATACAAATCTGGAATGTTTTTCATTTAGACGGTGATACATATTTCTTACCGTAATTAGATAAAACTAAACTTATAGTGGACCCCACGAGAAACTATCATGAGAGCTTAAGTCTGAGAATCTCCATAATTATTTCAAATTACAATTATTCTAAATTATTATTATTAATGGTTAGTTAAAAGCAATATAATTATTTCCTATATATGGAGTCTTTTAAGGCTGAACTCACACGAACCACAACAGAACCACCCCACGACCACAAAACGGTGGTTACCATGTGGTTGTATTGTGGTCGAAATCAACCACTGGCGAACCACTTATATGCGCAATCGATAACGGACTTTGAGTATATATGCGCAATCCGTTACCGAGGCTGATTGACAAGAAGCGTTATCGGCAGCTATTGGTCATTATGTCACACTGCGTAACAGTATGTCGCAGTTGCGCTCGACCACTGACGACCACAATTTTGTGGATGATATCGACCACGAGTTGCGACAGTGGTTGAAACCGACTTCAGTTAGTGTTGTCCTTCTGAGTTAGATTATGCGTTTCTATAATAATATAATTATAATTCACTACCGTCCACAAGCAACCACCGTTTTATGGTCGAGGTGTGGTTCTGTTGTGGTTCCTGTGAGTTCAGCCTTATCCAATAGAATAAAACGATATATTCTTTTTCGAAATTTTATATGAAAACTTTATTTGTTCCACAAAAAATTAAAAAATTCTTAATTTTTCCATTAATTAGTTTTAAAATTATGATAAGGCGGAGTGGGATAATGGCGTACTTGGGGAAAATGCATTATCGGGATTTTTATATTATAAAATAATCGAAATTTTGCTATTTGATATTGTAGTATTCCACTACAAGTTAATATCGACCTATCGACCTAGATTTGTAGTATTCTACTACAAGTTAATATCGACCTTTCGACGTAGATAACCTCACCGAGAATGATGCGAATCCAGTATTTACGTCGACTTTTACAAACGCGTCGCGAACGAACAGCAAAAAAACTTTGACAGCATTTTAAAATTGCAATAATTCTTAAGATAACTTCACATTAGGAGATATTTTTTGTAATTACGAAGAATATTGATTAAGGTTTACATTAAATAAACAATATTTTTTGACATTTCAAAATTTATTGAAAAAAACCCTAGTAAGTTCTTGCACCGTAAATATAGTTACGTATGGCAAGTGCGGAATAGCACATTGAGATAATCGTGGTATATGCTGTTCTGGCCTCATAACGCGTTCAATTTTATTTTTTCGAGTTCTACAATTTAATCTATTTATTAATTTCTCTTTCTAGAATATAACATGAGTCACAGTACGTTCATAAAACCAATAGAGCCGATTATTGAAAAGAAATGAACGGCATGCGAACATCGTCCGAGATGACGATTGATAAATGCAAAGATATCAATTAAAATTTTCCTATAAACCATTTTTTATTCGATAAAAAACATTTTGTCATATTTCACTATACCACCTCTCACCATTCTACAAGGGGAGGACACAACCTTTATGCCCTATCTGTATCTTAAAGCCGATATCAATCGGCTTTAACATACAGGTTGGGGGCCGTCGAAAAGTGACTCGTGTAAAAGGGTTTAGGTCACTATACCTTCCTTTTAAAAAAAATCTAGGTCAAATGTCATGACGCCAGACCGCTCAGCTTATATATCTAAAAAATTATCTAATTATCTAATGCGGCGGCGTAGTGGCTAAGGTGCTTCCCTGGGGAACTGAACATTGTGAGTTTGAGTCTCGCTTACTTAATGTTTTTTTCAAGTGAATAAATTCAAATATTACTAGCAATAAAACTTCAGGTAAAATCAAGTTTTTTTTTGTCATAGTTATGTATGGGATATTAGCAATTCGACGAGTTGCTACAATCCCATATGTAAAGATGCTTCGAGCGCAAATGGATATTTAACTACTACGCCACCGCTTTGGTTGAAATAGTTGCAGTTTTTTAGGCATATAAGCGGTGTGGTCCGGCTTTATGACATTTGATCTCGATTTTTTTAATAACGAAGGCATAGTGACTAAACCCTTTTACACGAGTCACTTTTCGATAGGTTAAACCAGGGGTCGGCAAACTTTTGAGACGGAAGAGCCAAAACTCGGATAACGAACATTGTCTTGGAACGGATTATGTTCATTAACCGATCACCCACTGTAATAGCAGATATCAAGTATTCTGCTATGTATTATTTCATTAACTTACTGAAATTCGGATTTCATGTTAAAAAATTATTATAGTTTTATTTTTAACATATAGTCTATTCATACTTTACTAGCTATTATATCCTACATTATCTTATTTAATAATATTAAGATAAAATTCACTTCTGCTTTATATAGAAGATTCAGTATTGAATCCAATTTTTGGAATATATATATATAGTGGAACTATGATAGGCTTAATGATTAGATTGACTCTATATGGTCGTGTGCTATTAGAGACATTGTATACTGTAACTGTTCCAATCACATTTGTATAGCAAGTAATTTTTTTTTTTTTAATTTTGACAAAAATATTTATCCGATTCTTTAATTACCTTGGATTAAAATTTAAATTTGATAGACAGTGATTCAGCTGTTATCAAACACATGTATGCTACTAGAAATATACTGTATAAAGTTGTGCTATGTTATGTCACATCCAGCATTTATAACTGGATCAAAATTCTCCAATTCGAATATAATTTGTGATAAAAATTAAAAAGTTAAATCTAAATATCTATCACATATGTTGTTATTACAAAATGTTTTTATTTAATTTTGCACCTTTTTAGAAATATTGCTTTTATTCATGCATTAATTTTGTTGGAAAGCGATTGTTCCTTAATTATCTGGTAAAGACATTCTTTTAATGAAGGTATATTTAGTGAATCTTCTGTTACGGTCATGGTGACAATATCTTCATCATCATTGTTATTTGTTGTGAATATTTAATTTTTCATTATTTTCATGTAGTTGCTCTATTATTTCTATAATTAATCTAGTTACAATAGTTTTTGGTATTGTATTAAATAAAATATATCCATCATTTTTATTGTTTTCTTCATAGTTGTGAAGAAATTGTAAAACATCTGAATAATTAATTCATCTTTCTCTTATTCTTAATATTAATTCTTCTTTTAATTTACAGCTTATCATACCATACTAACTTATCAAACTGCATAAAACTCAAATAACTTACTTCAGTTCAGCACTTTTCTGCAGTTGAGCACTCTCATAGAATTGGGAGCAAATGTTTTCGGTATTTTCATACCCTCTTCAGGCTCTTTCACACTATTACAGTTCTAGAACATTGCCAGTTTTTTCGATTATTAACTGGCAATGTTCTAGAACTGTAATAGTATAAAAGAGCCTGAAGAGGGTATGAAAATACCGAAAACGTTTGCTCCCAATTCTATGAGAGTGCTCAATTGCATAAAAGTGCTGAATTGAAGTAAGCTGATCATACTATTCTGTTTTTGACAATTCATCTAGCATAAATTTTAATGTAATATTGGCTATATATAAATTAGCATCATTGCAACAAATTGTTTTTGCAGCAACTTTTACAGCTTGTAATGCAGATATTAGATCATGTAATAAATCTATGTCATTTGACATAATATTAATATCAATTTCCAAATAAACTAAACTTTTTCTTATGCAGTTTCTAACTTCATAAAAACATCTCCAATAAACTGTTCCATCAGGTTTTTGAATCCATTATTAACAATTTTTTATTTCCAAATTTTTCAACTACATTTTTACAATATTTCATCATTTTTTTGTTGCAGATTTTCTAAATGTTTTAACAGTTTTTTTAATTTTATTTATTAATTCATTGATATCAGGATTCTCCATAACATTTCGAAATGAACAATCAATTGTAATATTCATGCCTTCATCATTATTCATTTTTTCACTTGAAATTTCATTGTCATCAGAGGAGTTCCTCATTCTACTATTTTCTTCATCAACTTCTAATTCGACTAAAGATATAATTTTTTCATAAAGAACTTTCATGATAGCTAACTGAATACCATGAACAAAACATAACTGATGAATCATAGGCACAAGATGCCCAAATTTTTTCATTACTGATGCACTATCTGTTGTTATGCCAATTAAATCTTCATAATGAAGATTAAACATTATTAACTTAGCTCTCAATACCTCATTACATTTTTCAGCAATCATTTTTCCATGCATTCTTGGAAGACCCAAGTTCCAGATATTACTTTTTCACATACTGTGATATTCATAAGCCGGCAGTTTCTTTTTGATGTCCATTCATTAAGCATTATATTCAATTTCTTGCTTTCTTTCTTATATGCAGGGTTGCAGAGTTGGATGGCAAATGATCTGACTTCGATTCCAACTCCCTAAAATTTGTAAGGTCCAACTCTGACTCCTGACTCTGGGCAGTTTAAAAATCTGACTCCAATTCCACCCAAAAATTCCTGACTCCGACTTTTTAACCCAGGATTGCAGAATCATATGGCAAATGATCCGATTCCAACTCTGACTCCAACTCCATCTTTTAAAAAAAAATCCAGCTCCGACTCACTAAAATTTTTAAGGTCCAACTCCAACTCCCAATTCTGAGCAAGTTAAAAATCCGACTCTGACTCCACCCAAAAACTCCAACTCTGCATCCCTGCTTATAGGACAAAAATTTTTCTGAAATTTGTTTTTGAATATTTCATAACCAATTTTCTAACAGTATTTGTATTAACAATATGTGATATTAACATATCTTTTAGATTTAAGAAGACAGCAAATATCATAAAATGTGCAAATTGTAATAAAAGATAATTCATCTTTAGCTACCAAGCAAGAATCAATAGGAAATAATGATTCATCTACAGGTTTTTTAAAATTGCAGTTATATTTCCACAGGAATTAAAATCCATTTTTTTTTTTTTTTTTTAATCTGTTTTAGTACTAGACTCTGCTATTTTCAATTTTAGTAAATTTATTTTATATATTGTTCTTAAATGAGCATGCAAGCAGGTGATTGTGCTACCTCCATCTGCTTTAATTTACTTTCTGCAACTCTTAATTTGACATATTCCAGCATATGTTTAAAATATTTCTAAACAGACTCCCTTCTTTGATTATTTTCCATTGAACAGCTAAAGAAATAAATTTTAAATAAACAAAAAATTTTAAATTATAATTTTATGAAATTTTAATAATTTATAAAAGGATTTCTTTTGAGTATTTTTCAAGAATTCAAAAAATAGCATTTAAAACTAAAACTAGCATTAAAAAGATACACTGTTTTATTATTATAAATGTGATTATTAATGATGAATAACCTATAAATAGTTACATCAGTCAAATGAAAATTCATTAAAAAAATTCTTTAAAGTAACAAAATCAACAATCATTCATATTTAATTACAAGTTATAATAACTTGTAATAACTGTTGTTGTATCATTTTATTTGTACCTAAGTTCATGTATTATGTTAGTAATATTTGATAAATAAAGTTTTGAATAAATATCTTTATATAAATATAATTTAATTAATATAATTTTTCATAAGTAATTTAAATTAAAATAATTCCCTAATACTTGTAATTTCATTTAGAGATTAAGTAAGAGTTTCTTGTAGAAGAGTGTTTTTTATTGCATTATATTTATTAATTTTACTATTCAGTTTTACATTAAATACTTTGTATTTCTTATACAGTAAGACCTCACTTAACACTGCTCCGTTTAACCCTGTTTCGATATAATGCGGTTTTTTTCAAATTCTATGTTTTTTTGATTCATTTTGGAGTGGTTTTTCAAATTGTTATTCTTACATAAATCTGAAATCGCAGGAGTTTGTTGCATTGATACTCCTATGTCATCTCACAGTGCATTTGATATCAGTGTAGTGCAGTACCTATGAAAGTCTGCTGCAGTCAGAGTTATATTTATGATTAGCGCAGTACATACGAAAGTCTGCTGCGGTCAGAATTCATATATATGAACAGTCATCATCAATGTTATTTTACAGTAATAAAAATAATAATTATCCCATTTTAGTTTTAACTTGAATGCTGCCACTTTAAATTATAATTCCTTGAAGTTAGAACATTTTTCTTTCGTCAAAATTTTTATGTTGTTTATAGTTTACTGAATCTGATTACTGCTAGTTGTTAAAACTTTTTATTTTCTAATTTTAAGGTATTTTCATGAATGATTTATGAATACAAATCGATATTAGCAATAAAAATGCTTTACTTGAATATTTTTGATTTTCATGAATGATCTATGAATACAAATCGATATTAGCAATAAAAAATGTCTATAATTAAATGTAATACAATAGTAATAATACATGTTACAAAATAAAATTAAAAAAAATCCTATATATATATTTTTTATTCACTGTTCTGTTTCACTTCATTATTTACATGTTAAAATGACCTCATTTAATGCTGTTTCATTTAGTGCTTTGTTTCCTTGGAACATATCCCCCGTGTTAAATGGGGTCTTACTGTACCTTTTCTGAAGATAACTTGTATGTATATATTTTTATTAACAAAAACCATATATATACAAATTATGTATATAACAACACAAATAATTGTTTCATTATCACAGTGACATTCATGATGTTGACAATTATAATATTTACATTAAAAATTATGCACTAATTCTAAACGTTTTCTGAAAGATATCGCTTTTGTAAATTTTTTTTTTCAATATTACCCTTAGTTATTATCAAAAATACTGAACTGCAGGTTTTTTAAAATACTGGTAATATCAGTAATGGCAAAACTGATAATCAATTCCTATATTAGGCCTATGGTTTTTCCGATTTCAATTAAAATCATGATTTTCAGAAACCAAATTCAGACATTAAACAAGGATCTTTGCACATAAAAATTTATTTCATATTTTATATATATTTAAAAAATTTGTTATATATAGTAAACTCTTGCCAAGTGTGGGTTTGCAGAATACAATTTTGCATATACACGATATCTTAATTGTTTCCATTTAATTTGTCCAACGATAGAATTTCATTCATATGCAGTATGCTGATGAGAAACGAGGATATCTGGCAACCGTTTGACACTATCCACCCAGCTGAGTGACCCAGGCCGAGTTGCAATCATTTTACTCATGTTAGCAGAGCTGTAATCACATATTTATCAGTGTTTATCTTCTTCTCCTTTTGCATTTGTAATTGTTTTAATTTCAAAAATTCAATATGACATCTAAGAGGAAAAATGAAGATGGTAAAGCAGCAAAAAAAAAAAAAACAAAGTTTTGACATTATCTTAGAAAATTTAAATTTTAGATAAGTTGAAAAATGGTACATGTTTCATCGCTTGCAAGAGAACAGCCATAAATGAATCAAGCATAAGAATACTTTATGAGAGGCATGAAAAACTCTGCACTCCTTACTGCAAAACTTTTAAAGAGTTGCATCAGTCATTATCATAAGCAAAAATCACCAGTTTTTTAAAAAATATAATTGTATCATGTAACTACTTATTAAGCAGTAATAAAAATCCTTTCAATTAACATTTGTTTCATTTTCCCCTTTTAATTACAACAATATTTAGGTTTGTTTAAATTATACATAATTTCTTAATTTGAACTATACCTAAGACATTTTTTCCATATAAAGTTAACTTTTTGAAACGTGATTTTGCTGTGTGTGCAATGTATTAATGATGTAACCTCTGCATTGGCAAGGGTTTACTGTACAGTATTATCAGTGCATTCATTATGTAAATAAAATGCTTTCAAAATATTTGATTTATTTAAGAAAGGTTTAAAGATTCACTTTGATTTATGAAGATGACTATTTGAAATATTTGAAAATGCCATTATTGTTAAAACTATGAAAGTACTTAATCTTTGTTTAGTTCTCATACTCAAGATGGATTTTTTATATTATAGATGATATAAATTTACTAAAAAATATTTATTTCATTATTTTTGTTTTATAGGTTAATGAAGAACAATATAACAATGACTCAGACTTCATTAAAATGTAGTTGTAACATGAACTTAATTGTTCATATCATTAATTCCATTTTTTTGTTGCTAGTACTTGTTGTACAAGGAAGTATGCTCAATTTTTGTTTAATATTGCATAATGAAGGTACTGCTGGTTGGTATTTTTGGTTTTTGGCTGATTTTTTAGTTCTTATTGGATTTATGGCTTCTGGAATAGTTTCCTACAAATTTCATAAAAGAAAGGTAAGTTAGTTTTTTTAGATTTATTAATAACTTAGACATGAATTTTATATACATTCTATATTTTATACAAAGTGTTAATTAAGTCCAAAATCAATGAATAATAAATCAAATTGCTTAAGAAAATCTGGGTTATAAAAAGTTAATTTTACTAATATAAAAATTTGGATTGAAGTCTTTTTTCAAATTACATATAATAAAAGATGTTCTGTTCTTTTTGTTCTCTGTAACTGAAGAGAGATTTTGTTCAAAAGTATTATTAAGAATGATTTCATTATTCAAGTTCTATTAAAAGAATTTGTCTATTTTACTGAAATTAAAGTTGTTATTGTATTGAAGAGAAAAGTTATTAATTATTTTTCATAAGTATTTTTTAATATTTAAATATGAAATCTGAAAATGCCATTTAAGAAATATTTAAAATATACTGAATATGTAAATAATATTTAAAACATTGTATGTTATTAGAAATATGCAAATCTTGAGTTACTTTAAAAATTATACTTCCAGTGATCTGACTGGTTTTCATTTTTGGAACTTTTATCTGTAATTCTGGAATAGCTAAATCTTAAAAAATATTTATTTGACATTATTTAGATAATTTTTTTTTATAGGTTTTGTGTGATATTTATTGGAAGGAGATGGAATTGAGTCAAATTGATACGCCTAGAAAATTGAACATGTCAAGAATAATGCTATTAAGGCTTATTAAAACAGTTTCAGAATATTGAAGGATATCATCCTGCTACAAGATTTCAATGTAATCATTGTCTGCAAATAACTATTAAACATTATAGATGTATGCAGTGGTGGGATTCAAATAATTTAATAACCGGTTCATTGCCCTAATGACTGTTTTAAGTATAAAATATATATACCGGTTTGCTGCCTCTTTATGAGAGAATAAAAATGTAGTATTTCATCAAAGGTATAATGAATTTTATGAAATGAATAAATAAATATTACAAGCATAGTTCCATCTAATCTTTTTTACCTATGGACAGAATGAACATTACTATGGGCACTTAGGATATGCTGTTATGCAGATGAACATTAAAAATGAATAAGGAATGTAAATTTGTGATTTCCACATTAGGTAGCTGTTCAAGTGCCCACCTTAGAGAGAACCCTGATTACAGGTGCCATTTTTGCACTCAGTTTGCCAAACTCAACAAAAAATTAAGTATCAGTTCTGCCAAACTGGCTGAATCCCACCACTGAATGTATGTCTTATTTTCAACTTGTTTCTGAATCCACCAAAGTCACTGGAAAAAGAATTTCAAAGTGAACTATGACTGGAAAAGCTTGATGAAATAAGCATTTATGCCGATAGATCAGCAGTCTGTATTTCCTTATTCCCAATTAAGAAAAAGGCACATTTGAATTGGTATCATCAGCATGTCACTTGGAACATTTGCTCAACATGTCATGTGGAGCAAAGTTCTATTCATTGATGAGTCTAGATTCACTCTGAAATTTGATTTCAGAAATATTTTTTTATGTGAAAAAAATGATACAAGATATTAGCCATCAAATATTTATTGATCATTTTAGAGTGAAGATCTATTGATGTATGCAAGGATCACTACAAATAGCTGCATAGATCTCCACATTTTTGAAGGCGGCATTCTGAATAGCAGCATTATAGTGACAAGACTTTTGAATCATATTTTATTCTACTTGCAGATGCAATTGGATTAGATTCATATTAATAGATGATAATGTGTAACCATACATGCATTGACTTATGGGCTAATATCATAATGAAGAGAGAATTTAATTAATGGACTGGTCAGCTGATTAATCAATGATCACTGATCAGTGATCATTGATTAATCAGTGATCTAAATTCAATTGATTAATCTTGGGATGATTTTATAAGATAGATTTCTCTCTCATTCCTCTTCCAAGAAACTTTGAGTGAGTATCATTATTACCTTCAGAATTTTTTGACAACCTGATAGCCAATTTAAGAAAGTGCTATGAGGCTGCATTACAATCGAGATGATCATATTCGTTATTTAAGATTAGTTGTTGTAATTTTCCTAGATTATTATTTTGATTATTTTGGACATTTTGAAATTTAACTCCTAAACTTTTTTAAAAACAATCTGAAATCTTTTAATATTTATATGTTTGAGTAAAATAATAATGTTCAAACTCTTGAAGGTTTAATAAATTTCATTTTAAATTTTTTTATGTATTAACTTTTGTACTTCAGTGTATAATTACAGTAAGTAATTTTAATTATAATTGGACAATAGCATTATCTGAAAGATCTTATTGAATCACTTTAATACATTATATAATAACTGAGCAATCTTATTAGATTATGTTGATGGTTTGATTATTGCACTTGAGAATTAATGGCAGATGGGAAGTTGTTTAAGTTTTTTGATATCTAGTTATTTTCAAAATTTTAATATTTTGTTTTTCATTTATAACACAATTTCAAATATGAATATTATTGGATTATTTTCTTGAGGAAAGTGAAACTTTTAAGATTATTATGCTGTGTTTCTCTAATAACTTTTGAACTAAGTAGCAAATTTTCATGAAATTTAATTTGATCTATTATGAAAGATAATCTCTGCTGTATCATTTAATTCTCTAGTCTAAACTGTTTAAAAATGGCATATATTCCAACTTTTAAGATACTCTCTTGATATATTCTGAATTATTTAGTGGATTTTTATGATATTTAATATAACTGTGAAAACATTGAAAATCTCAATGATATATCAATTAATACTTTTAATGAAATTATTTAAAATTGGTGGATATTCAAACTTTAAAGATATATCCCTAATAACTTTTGAATTATTTTATTAATTTTTATAAAATTTAACACAATGATCAGAACATTGTAGATTCATCATTTAAAATTGATGGACATTCAGTCTTCTGAGATTTCTCCACAATAACTAAAACTATTTAATAATAAGAACTAGAACATAGTAATATGTAGTTATTAATATTTAATAATAATAAATATTGAATTATTTAATAGATTTTTATGACATTCACATGTACTGATTATGTCATTGAAAATGTTTTGACATATTTTAATCCCTTATCTTTAATCATTCCAATATAAAAGATGTCTTGGAAAGTAGGCAATTAGTTTTTTCTAGAATTACTTGTTTGTTATGAAAAATCCTATTATTTAATAATTATTTATTTCAAATTATTATTATTATTATAATTTTAAATCCCATTATTAAAATCCTTAAATTATTATTTAAAATCCTATCATTTAATATACAGCAATACCTCGCATAGTCCGGTTTCACTATAGTCCAGATTGTAATTGTTAATAAAAAATTTTTAATTTACTTTATTTTTTAGAATAAATATGAAATGTAAGTGCGCTTGCTACCTACTACCTATATATGACTCAAATAGCCACCATGATGAGCTGAGACAAGCAGGCGGCTGCTCCATATTGCCAAATTTATCTGAACAACGTTCGTTAAAGTGCCTGCCTCTCAAGTGCAATGTCGTCAGCTGTTTACCACAAACACTTAATTGAATCATTGAATGGGAATGAATACTGGGCATATCTGCATTTGCGACTCATCAGCCTGCGGCGGCCCAGTTTAAGTAGAATCCACCTTTATGCAGAGCACCACTCTGGGTATATAATGGCGTCAAGCAGCCAACTTGGAGAAAGCGAATGCGTTCACCTGCTGGGTGATCCCTCTTTATCTATTCGTCTTTATGGGCTCGGATCCACTTTCTGTCTATTTTAAATCTTTATAAAAGATTTTATTGTTTAATGCGTATGAAATAATAATTAATGTAAGAATTTACGATTTAAAAAAAAAACATGAGCAAATCGAAAGTTTCTTGGAACCAATTACAATTTTTCCCATAGGTTACGTACCTCGAATAGTCCGGTTTCAATTAGTCCGGTAAGAAAGAGGAACCAATTAACCAGACTATGCAAGGTATTGCTGTATAATGATTTAACTTAAATGTATTTAAATATAAAGATTAATAGGCTACACTCCTGATGTATTCCAGTAAAAATGTAGAATTAATGCTGTATCACATTCTGTTTAGCTCTATTTTAGTTGGATAAAAAGCATCCTATACAAATGTAATATAATAGATCAAGAAAAGTCAGTTTCATTAAATCTAATGAGATATTTTGATATACATTCTTAACAGCATACTAATAATGAATTTATAAGCAACCATTTTGTTCATACTGTTTTCTTTTATGTTAATTTAAAATTTTAATACTTGCAATAGAAACATAAAAGATTCAGTCAATACTTACAATTACTCTGTCGGCATATTAAATGATAAATATTATTGAAATTGTTGTATAGAGGAGATTTAATCTTGCACTCAAGATGGAATATAAGATTAAAAATATGATTGATTATAAAGTATAAGGTAATGAGAGATAATGTATCTCTCATTACCTTACAGCAAAAAAGATACCCTTTAGTATTATAATAGACAGAACATTTATTGAAGTAATGAAAAACTGTTTCATTAGCTATATAAAGAGGATAAATTGGGGCATATGTTTGATCTTGAGAAGAAAAACAGTTAACCAAATATCAGCCACATAACTCTAGCATTAAAAATTAATTTACAAATAATTTGCAAAATCATTATGTAATGATTAAATTAACTTTTGTCAAAAAGAAAAGAATTCAGTTATGTTGCTTCAGTATGAAAGCAACTTAAAAAGATGTGTATAGATCTATTAAAAGCAAAATAGTACAATTAATGAAAGGGAATCTTGTAGACACATTTAAATACCAGATTCATGTTGTAGGAGAAGAAATCTTTACTAAACTGAAAAATGAAATCACAAAATATAAATTGATTTCTGTAGTGCAATGGAAATTAATTATATCTTGTGATTTTATTTTCCACAGTAATTGTTCTCAGTAATTAAATCACAGTATTGATTTAATTGTGCACTCTTATTATTGAAGAAAAATAGCATCAGAGAATAATTGAAACAATTATAAAAATTGCAGAAAGTCATGGTTACACTAAAAAAATCGTTTACAAAGCTTATAAAGACGTTCTAAATAAACATAAGAAAATGAGTACTATAAACCAGGTGCAATTGGATCAAGCTAATAACGCCGATAACCCAGGGGCGAACAAAGAATATGAAGTCTTAACAGGAGCCATAAGTAAATCAAAAATAACAAGAAAGTTAATTAAAATAGCAAAAATGAAACCAGCCTTTAGAAGGGAAAGCACAGTGCCACTCTCCTCATGAACGTTAAAGACACACACAATAATGACGAGCAAACAGGAGTATATGAAGTACCTTTATTAATTAATGACACAGGGCAGAAAGAAGTTTATATCGGGCCAACAACCAGGAACTTAAAAGAAAGACTAAACGAGCATAGAAGAGATATAAGAAAAGGTGATTTAACAACGGCTCTTGCTAGAAGAGCGTATGAGCATGATCTTAACATAGAATGGGAGAGAGCTAAAGTGATTAACAAAATAAACAATGTGAAAGAGTTAATGGTAGCCGAGGAGATAAAAATCTTTGAAGGAAGTAAGAACGGGAAAGTAATAAATGAGCGACACACAGTAAATCTTTCTCAAGCGTGGAAATACGCTATAAGATAAAAATAGGATATGGCTATTAATTTAAAAAACTGTACTTCTTACAAAGCTGTATTTGATAATTTTAAGTGTATTTAATTTAAGAGAAAATTAATGTATATTTTTTTAATTTTTTTCCGAATTTTTTAGTTTATATATAATGTATATATTTCCAATGTTATTCCATTTTCATTTGTTTAAATTTAAACTTAATTCGATCTTGTAGTTCTAAGTTCCATGTTCTAAAACAGAATATTTATGTAATAGATAGAGCTGAAGAGGGCGAAAAATACGCCGAAAACGTTTCTGAAATAATAAACAGTATATTTTTATATTTGTTTAATATTTTGGTCTGCTCAATTGTTCTAGAAATTAGAAGTTACATTTAGGATTATGTCTACAAGAGCAGTGAAAGTTGTGTTGTGTTGTTTGAAAAATAACACATATTGCATACAGTAGGCCCAAATGAAAAATATATATACCCCTGAAAATTTCTTATGCTTACTACTTTCCAGCTCATATTGAAAAACTTTTTACTTTAGATATTAAATAAAACAAATAATAAGCCAAATAAGTAAGATAAATTGTTTATTCAAAAATGTTTTCGGCTATCCACGTAGCCTGTGATTGCTTTTATTTACTTTCCAACTGTTGTCATAGAGAATTGATGAGATTTGTCTGCTGTGCTAGATAATCAATCCATTATTTAGTTGAATTCCAACATAAGTTGGATTTAAACAATAATGAATAATATAATACTTTGTTAAAAGAAATGAGCCTTGTAGGAGATGACTGGAAATACTGCTTAATAGAGTAAATACATAGAAACTAACCATAAAAAAAATACTACAATCTTTTTTTCATAGGGAAGCAAGTTGAATCATCCTGAAGAGATTAAATACTTCTATAGTGAAGTTAGAACTTTGTCTTCTCTGAGAGAATATTGATTGCTATAAACAGAGAGAACATCATTCTTTGAGCAGTTTTAGAATCATTTATTGCTACATAGCTGTGATCTGATTATAGAATCTCAACAAAATATTAAATATATATTGTTGAGATTCTGTGACCCAATCACAAACATAATATATTATATTTGTTTATGATATATTAGTGATGCATAAACTTAGGGCCACAATCCTATGCAGAGTTGGATGATGATGATTTAATATAAATTATAATAATTTTTCTAAATCTATATTTGGACAAATTAATTTAGAAAGAAATAAACTAAAGCACAAAAGTAGGAGATTAAATACTTATTTATTTAGATAACATTTTTGGCCATTCAATAGCCATCATCAGTCAAACTATACAGTATTCTATTGATAGAACAGAATTTAAATACAAATTGCAGTAAAAATTATTAAAAATAATTTTTGAAAAATTTTTGTATTTTGTTCTATCAATAGAATACTGTATATGTTTGACTGATGATGGCTATTGAATCGCCAAAATTTGATGAAAACATTATCTAAATAAATAAATATTTAATCTTCTACTTTTGTGCTTTAGTTTATTTCTTTTGTTATTAATGGTAGGATGAATCATTATGTAAATTACAGTCAAACCCCGATAAGATGCCACCATCCATTTGGGGACGATTCTGGTGGCTAATCAGAATTGGCAGTTTAGCCATGTGTGGTAAACATGTTTGATAAAACACATGTAGTATAGAAATAAAAATGAACTCCAAATTTATTAAATTTAATAAAATATAATACATTTATATTTAACATTTCTAAAAGACTACAGTACTGTATATATTTTATAGCAATGGAAAGCTAATGCGTTTCATTTTCATGAGCGTTGCGGCATGGTGAAACATTAACAAAACTTCGCAACACTTGACTAGTCGCTATGGAAACGATCTGGTTCTTACAATCTTAAATTTTCTATAATCTAGGTGTGAACCAGACTTCAAGAGATACCAGGGCCTGCTCTAGGGGCTGGCAATCCGGACATTTGTCCAGAGCGGCAAATTTAAAGAGCGGCATTTTGGTTGTGAAGGTGACAAAATATTTATAAGTTAAATATTTAATTAATCGAAATTTATATTTGTCAAATTTTTTCTTTGGCTAAAATTACCAGCAATTTACATTTTCATAATTACTGTTTTTGCCTAAAAGCTAAAAAATATTTGCAATCCGTAATTCTGAAGAAAACAATCATAAAAGAACAGCATGTTTAATTAAATAACAAAAAAGGCTAGGTATCTAAGTCGCGCAACGCGTAGAACAGCATGCAGGGCGCTGCGTGAACTTGTTTGAAACAGGAATGGGAAGGAATATCATACATCGACTTGTTTATTACCTCTAATTATAAAAGGGCAATTTCATTACACAATTGCATTATTCTTGCTAATACATCGGTGATGATAACCATTTGATTTTTATTTAAAATAAAAGATAAGATGGAGTGGGGTAAGTGCAGAGCAGTTTTTGCAAAGTTGGACTTTAAACGCAAATTATTTTAACCTATCATAAAATATTTAACAGGGTCATTAACAATCGCATTGCGCAGCTATTACTATTTAATTCATCCTTGAAAATTTTAAATTTCCTACAAGGTCATACAAAATGTCAGCTACTTCGCACTTAACCCGAAACGGGGTAAGAGTGTAGGTGCAAGTTAAAGCTTTGAAGTTTATTTATACATGCTACTTGGGAAGAGTAGAATTATGAACAAATTTGCTATAACATGCTTTTTACCACTTACGAGCAGAATTAAGAACAAATTTGTAATAAAATGCTTTTTACCGCATTATTTTTAGGTTGTTTCCGTTTTTTATAGTTATCCTTTGTTAAAGAACAAGGATTGATCTCTGAAATATGAGAGGCGTGTACAGTGAAATAAAACAAAAATATAAAGTGATGTAAGTACACAAATTGTTTAATAATAACTTGTGTGAAATCAAAAATATAAAGTGATGTAAGTACACAAATTGTTTAATAACAACTTATGTACTTATATCATTTTATATGCCATCTCACATTATTTGCTTTATATCACTTTTTATTTTTTTCAAAGTAACAAAGCACAAATTTTGTTATTTAATATTACAAAAGGTTTTTATTAAATAAAAAAATGGTTTATATGAAAATTTTAATTGATGTCTTTGCTTTTATCAATCATCATCTCGACAACTTCATTTATTTTAGAATAATCGCTCGGACAACGTTCGCATGCCGTTCATTTCTTTTGAATAATCGTCCCCGTTGGATTTTCTGACGTAGCTGCCAACCATGTTATATGCTAGAAAAAGAAGTTAATAGACAGATTAAATTGTAGAATATGAAAAAATAAAATTGAACATGTTATGAGGCTAGAGCAGCCTAATACGTGATTACCCCAAGGTGCTGATCTGCACTTGCCCCAGGTAACAATATTTACAGGGCAAGAGCTTGCCAGAATTTTTCTCAATAAATTTTAAAATGTCAAAAATATTGTTTATATAATATAAACTTTAATCAATATTCTTCATAATTACCAAAAAAACAGCTCCTAATGTGAAGTTATCTTAAGAATTATTGCACTCTTAAGATACTGTCAAAGTTGTGTGCGCTGTTCGGACACGACAGTTTTGTAATAGTCGATGTAAATACTGGAAACGCATCATTCATCGCACATTATCTATGTCGATAAGCTGACATTAACTTTTAGTAGATTACTACAATATCAAATAGCAAAATTTTGCTTAAAAAAAAGCTGGATAATGCACTTCCCCCAACTATGTCCTTACCCCACTCCGCCTTAATATTTTTAAAAAGTATATGTTTAAGAGGCGGCAATTTTTCTTTTTGTATAAATGGGGCATCATAAATGCTAGAGCGGGTGTTGGAGACACATGATTAACCGTTAACTCCATCTCTCCCACCCGCTAGTTACAAATGAATGCAGAGAGCATTAATATATACAGTAGTGATGAACTTCAGGATGTGAGTCACTTTACATGCCTCTGGCAGATTAACAAGGACAAATACAATACCAAAAGGAATATTTTTTTAGACATTTCTACTGGTGGATGGTGTCTTATCAAGGTTTGCCTATTCCATTAACATAGGGAAGATCTGTTCTGCCAAATTTCTTGACAGTCAGGAAGATGACGGCTTAACGGGGGCATCTTATCAGGGTTTAACTGTAATTTAGAATTGAAAATTTTTATTTAAAAAATATGTAACAAATTTATTTAAATCTATTTATTTTAATAAAATAAAAAAATACTTTTTTCTTATTTGTAAAACAAATAAACTAAATTATGGAATTTTCCTAAACTAAATTCTGGAATTTTCCTTTTTATAAATTTATATCATGTTTTCCATAATAACTTTTTTAAAAGAAAACAAGCAGTTTTAAAAAAAACTAAAAATGCTTTCTTTCCAAATGTGTGATATTTATTTAACATTTGGAATCCATTGTAAAACAGTAAATTCAAAAACTAGCACAAGACTGCAGAAATTGTCAAATAAAGTGATTTCTGCAGTCCTGTGCTAGTTTTTGAATTTACTGTTTTACAGTAGTGCAAAGCAGAAAAATCGAAGAAATAGGAATTCATTATTTTCTTTTTTGTGTTCAGTTTTAATG
Source organism: Olivierus martensii (assembly GCA_000484575.1). Lineage (NCBI taxonomy): Eukaryota > Metazoa > Arthropoda > Arachnida > Scorpiones > Buthidae > Olivierus > Olivierus martensii. The sequence goes on along the minus strand of AYEL01089054.1, from coordinate 23,724 downwards.
TTGTTTTAACCAGAATAGATGTTATGATGACGCCATTATTATGATGATATGATGTCATTGTGACATAACAATGGCATAATCTTACTGTAATGATAATGTTATCCTAACCCATCTATGCTGATTAAATCAATATTAAAATTGGACACAAAAAATCAATGAATACCAAATCTAAATGAAAAATATGATACATTTGGAAGGCATGATATCACTATGATAGATATTGATAATAAGCAAACCATATATCATCCCTATACTGCTAACACTTAGCACATATATTATCAAAAATATAAAGAAAAATTTTAATAAAAATTAAATGTAATCCTGCAGGATTAAATTATGCAGTATCAAGGTAATCATTAATGATAGAACATCACTACCAAATTTCATAGAAATAGTTCAAAAATTATTTATTGTTTTTTAGCTAAGCAGTTCAAAAATTATTAGTGGAGGAGATATATATGAGCACTATCTTATAAGCCTCCAATTCCTTTGGAAAATAGGATAAAAAGTGAAAGTAAATATATGCAGATTAATGAGCTCTAAAATCATAAAGTTTTGATTTTTCATTTTTTTTATCTATCAACTGTTTCATTTATATAATGTATTGTTTTTTGAGGAAAGTAATCTCATCACATAAAAAAAATTTATTATAATATAAAATTTTAAAATGAAAATTTAAAAAAATTTTTATTTTTATTTTAGACAAGATTACAGTTAGAAGGTCAACCTGAAGATGTAATTGATGCTATGCTTTCTCCATCATCAAGATTTGGAATACTGCCTCTTTGTTATATGGTTTGGCTATTTTATGCCTTACTTCTAACAACGAAAATTATTTTACTGTTTAAGATGAATATTGCACAAACTCTTGATTGGACAGTCACATTTAGTCCTCAGATGTTAAAAGTTGTAATTGCTCTTTCTGTAATTGTATTTATGCTTTTGGTTGTTATTCATAACAATGCTGAAAGGCATTCACATCATTACAATTATTTTAATGATCTTATTGTTAGTGTTACTTTTGAAATATTAGATGGTGTTACATTTTTGAGTATTCTTTTTGTTAACGAAAGTAAAATTATTCTTACATATTCATTAGAAAATGCTATTTTGATTTTGTCTTGTGTAAATTTTCTTCTTCCTACATTATCTTTATACATGCTCAGCCAAACAAAATTTGGCATTCATTTATCTTCACCAAATCTTACTTTTTTATATAATTTTCTACATCTTGTTTTAATAAATCTACCATATTTTGCTATTCGTGTTCATTTGTGGACAAGATTTGGTTCTGATGTTTCTTTATTTCTTTTGAAAAATGTGCTATTAATAATAATAAGATCCCAAAATATTTTTTTTGGTTTTCAGATTTGGATAAAATTATGGAAAGAACGTAAGCATAAATATAAGCATCCTGCAGAAAGTAATTTAGAATTGGGTAATATAAGTAGGCAGTCTGAACAGTCAGAAGAAAGTACCATGATTCACATAGATGAAATTAATTTAAATAATAAATTAACAGATAAAACGCACTTATAAAAATAATTGTTTATAATACCAAATGAAAAATTGAGATTATTTCTTGATGCTTATTATATAGTATTAAAATACTATATTAATAATTAGCATTCTAGTTAATTCTAAATACTACATGTCTTTCACACAGAATTGTGCCAAATATTAATGTTTTGTGTTTTAAATGAATGAAATTATTTCAAAAAATTAACATAAGATTTTGATTCTTTAAATAGATATTTCCATGATGATTTTTCATCATAAACATTAAAATTTGTGAATTATTCAAGTTTTGAATAATATACATTTTTTATATACAATTTTTCCAGTGCTTAATTAAAAACTGGAAATATTAACAGGAAATGTCTTCCATGTATTAAATTAAAATATAATTGACATTTACAGAATTAAAGTGTTAAAGAAAATAATTCCATTCTTTTTACTTTCAACTTTTATATAATTTTAATAATAAAATTATTTTTATATTAAGATTTACTTGCTTTATTGAAAATGAATTCCTAAAAGTTATTATGTTTTATCTACTTAAATATAACATATTTTAAAATATTATTATAAAATTGTAGTAAAAATTTAATAAATTACAAAGAATTAGTATTATTTTACATATTAGTTATGAAATATTTTGCCTTTTAAATAGTAGCACTTAGGAGGAGAATAAATTTTATCAGTTAAAAATTTTTTCAGTGAAATAATCTCTCAAACAATTAGACATTTCAAGGCATTCTTATTATACCTGGCATTTAAAAATGAGGTAGCCTTGTCAACATCATGTTTTGATCATTCTTAGTGTAGAGCAAGAAGTTACTCAATATAAAATGGATTGACCAGTTTAATAACTGCTTAGATAATATAGGAAAAACATGTCTTTATCGCTGTGATTCACTACTATAATTTCCTAACTTGCCACCAACTAAATTTTGTATCAAATTGCTGGTAAGAAGTTAGGAATTTCTAAAATTTGATCAAATTTATTAATATTGTATAAATAGTCTACAGTTTTAATGTAGATTAACAAAGTATTTATCTATGATAAATCATTATATATTATAGAGAAATAAATATTTATTTCTCTAAAAGTTAAATTTTAAATTATATCACCCTCTTAAACAGTATTGTTTACACTAAACTATGATTTAATTATACTGTTTATTTTTCTTATAGATTTATAAAATACTATAAATTACTGTAAATTTAAAAATAATAAGTAGATCAAAAATACTCTAGCAATAAAATTTAAATATTTGATACATTCAATATTCATTTCATTATTTAATTTTTATAGGAACTTTTTGTTTGAAAATTTATATTAAAAATTATTTAATAAAAGCTTTCATAAATATTCACACATTCTCTCATATATTTTTAATATAAAGTAATTGATTTACAAATAAATAAACTTCCTAACACATTTTGTAAATCAAATATATATTTTACAAATTATCAGAGTTACAAAATTTTCTGCTATCTTTTATTCAAGATTATTTTTTAAGTATTGATTATTTTATTTTTATAGTTGCATTAATTATCAAAAGCAAAATAAATTTGAATCTTATTAAGCATTATATGTTAGAAATATATATTTCAATATCCCGTAGTATTAAGCAGTTATAATTTAAAGATCTTGATTATTATGGAATAATATTAAATAATAAAAGAATTAATTTTTACAGTTGAATTACTTTATTGATAAATACAACAGGCTAACTATATTTATTTTTAAATTTAGTCCTCTACTTATGCAGTTTTGACTTACGCATTTTCGAAGTTATGTGGGTTTTAAAAACCATCTGTTGTCATTATTATTATTATTATTATTATTATTCTTATATTTTTTTTTCTTATTATTATTATTATTATATTTTTTTTTTTTCAAACTGCAAAGGTAACAGAGAAACATAAAATGGTGAATAACTTTAATAATAACAGCTCAAATCTTAAGAATAATTACTTTGGAAAGTAAATTAGAAATAATAAAGCAATGTAAGAAATGTAGAAAGATTGGTAGATAAATTGGGTTAATCAACTGTAAGATGATACATCATAAAAAATAAAGATAGAATCATAGAGCCTATGAAAAGTTCTGTGCCAATGCAAACAATGATTATTTTTAAGAAACGTCATTAAAAAATAGTCCATATTTATTCATTATTTGATTTATGCACATTTTCAACTTGTGTGAAAATTAATCACATAAGTAGAGGAATGACTATACAGTCATATCTCACCTTAGTCATTAATTCATTCCAAGACTCACAACTTAAGTCAAAAAATGACATAAATCTAATAAGCTCTATAAGTTTCAATAACTAACTCCTACTCTGGAGAAATGTTCAAGGTACTCTTGTATGTAACGTAGAAAGTTAAACAAGAGTGAACTTCAGTGTAAAGATGCAATGACTAGCCATATAGTAAAAGTAACATCAGCATCAATACACTGACATATTTACATAGTGTTTTATGCCTGTGAGACAGCCTTTAGTAAACTTTTATTTTTTCTTATTAACAAAAAACTTGACGTAAAGTCGAAACAACTTAAGTCAAGATATGAGTGTATTAATAAAATTGTTAATGATAAAAATAAAGAATGAATTATATTTCTGATAAATACTATCTCAATTTTTGAAATTTATTAATACATTTTAAAGCTGTATTAATGAATACAGCTATATACTGTATCCATAATACAATTTATAGAATATAAAATTTCCCCAACTAAAAAATTCCAAAATATTTTGGTTTAAAAACTGATTAAATGTATTTTATAATTGATAAATTAATTTATAATTAAACTGATAAATCTTATGATGATTGAAAATATTTGCCATATTCTATGGATGAAATATTTCTGTCCGTAATATGACTATAGCAATTTAATTAAGACTTTAAAATATATTTACTAATAATAATTACTGAAAAATATATTTGTTTTTATAATTTAAATATTTTAGTACAATAGAATCATGTTTTAAAAATACCAAAATTTAAATGATCAAACATTAATATATATTCAGAACTGAAATATTCATGTCCTATATTACTTGTATTTATGTATTTATTTGTTTAGTGCTACCATAATCCATTTATATTTAATCATTAAAGTTAATGATTTAATCTTTGAAAATAGAATGTATTAATATTAAACTATTAATTACAAGTGTTAAAAGTAATACGAAGTATTTACTTATCATTTATATTTTTACTTTAAATATTAATTATCTTATTTATATTAGGTTCTTTAATTATATGGTTTCAATTTCTGCAGTTTCAGAGGTGCATAAGTCTTTTAATTTTTGGTGAATTTCCATAAAATGTGAATAAAAAATTTATTAAACTAATTACTTTCTGCAAAAATTTTCTTATCTATGCTTTTAAAGTATGCTCATAAGTTTCATTTAGCCATTCTGTTTATTAATTTTTATAATATTGCAATATATTAAGAAGGATTCATAATGAAATAACTTCATTTGACCATCGCATTTCTAATTATAATTGTTTTTGTTGTAATCGGATCTTAAATATAAAAGTACTAGATTTAAGTGTTACTTTAATTAGATATGCACTTAATATAATCTGACAAAAAGCATGAACACCTTTAATAATTTTATTGTATTGGAACTGTTTTATTCTGAGGAAAATATACATTATATTTATTTACCCAATTCAAATCTAAATAATAAATAAATATTGAAGTTATTTTTAATGTAATTCATATTATATTAGGTAAAAATTATTCCTAGATGCATAGGTAAATAGACATGTTATTTATGAATTAATACTAAGATTGTTTGTTATGATAAAAGCTTATTTATTTTGGTAGACAAAGAATACATAAATTAAGATTTGAAATACACTGCTCCATTTTTAAACAAATATTGAATATGAGCACAAAGAGCAGGATAATCGATAAATAAAGACTTTAGATTTTTCTTTTTTTAACTTAAAATAAATTTAAATGAAGCACTTTTAACTCTCTGGGTCCTCTTCAGCAAATCATAAAAGCAATAAAACATTAGAACATAGTTTTAGAATACATTTATAAAATTATAAAATTGAAAAAACAGTTACACTGCCAAAAATGAGATAAATATCAGTATTATTAGAACTATGGCAGGAAATTAATAAATATATACACAAAAAAAAAGTAATTGATTTGTGGTTTATTTACATTTTTTTTGTGTATATATTTATTAATTTTCTGCCATAGTGCTAGTAATACTGATATTCTAAAATTATGTTCTAACATTTATATTGCTTTTTATGATTTGCTGAAGAACAAATGCAAAAAGAGATTTTTCTTTTTTAGCTTAAAATAAATTTAGATCTTTTTAACTTAAAATAAATGTATTGAAAGCACTTCAATAAATTTATTTTAAGTTAAAGAAAAATCTAAATTCTTTATTTATCAATTATTCTGTTCTTTTCACTCATTTTCGATATAAAGAATACATATATTTTTACATTTTTAAATTGTCCTAAAATTTAAACAAATGAAAATCAAAACATTTCTTTGATATATTTAATAGAAAATAATATTTAGTATTAAATATTATTTTCTAATAAACATTACTATTATCATCATCATATAAAACTACTATAATCATCATCATAGTAGTTACTACTACATCCTTTGTCAGAAAAGTTCCAGGACAAAGGTCGTAAAAAATAGAAAATTGCACTTACCAAGTAATGATCCTAGCTCCTATCACAGTAGTCCCCTTGGCTATCTATACACAATTAACCAACGTTTCTGGAGGTCTTGGAAGCAAGCAGAGAAATCTTCAACTGTGATGCTTGTAAGCTCATTTGTCACAGCCCGTTGGATGTCTGCGATATCTTGATGAAGCTTTCCTTTTAGTCACCTTTTCACTTGCGGAAACAAGAAAAAATCACAAGGTGAGAGATTGGGCGAATATGGCGGATGTGGGATGGCAATAACACAATGTCTGGACAGATACTCATTAACAGATAAAGCAGTATGGGGTCTTGCATTGTAATGCAGTAAGAACCAGTACTGAGAATGCCACAAATCAGGGCGGTGACGTCGAATTGCTTGTCACAAACGTTTCAAGACTTCGATGTAAAGAGTTTGGTTCACTGTTTGACCTGGAGGAACATACTCATGGTGAACCAATCCTTTACAATCAAAAAATGCAATCAACATTGTCTTTGTTCTCGAAGGTTGTCGTTTGACTTTTTTTGAGGCTGGTGATCCATGACTCCGCCATTCAGCACTTTGACGCTTCATGTGAGGGTCATGCTAGTAGCACCAACTTTCATCCCCTGTAATAATCTTTGACACAAATGTGGGATCACGTCTGGCTATATCCAATAGTTCAGCAGAAATTCTTAGTCTTTCCTCTTTCTGTTCGTCTGTTAGTGAGTGAGGGACGATTTTTGCATTAAGTTTCCGTTTCCCTAAATCTTCGCGTAAAATCTTATGACACACATCACGATTCAAATTCAGTTCTTCTTATATCATACGCACAGTTAAATGACGGTCTTCTTGCAATAACTGCCTTACATGCTCCACGTTTGCATTGGTATGTGCTGTAGATGAGCGACCAGCTCTGGGATCATCTTGCACTGAATCTCTGCCTTCACAAAACCTTTTGTGTCACTCGAAAACACGACTTCTTGAAAGTGCCTTGCATGCTTAATCATGTTCCACGTTTCACTAGGGGTTTTCCCGAGCTTAACGCAGAACTTAATGTTCATTCTGCTCACAATCAGCATCCATTCTGTCACCTTAACTAATGCGACAACAACCCAAACAGTATGTTGCTAAGCACAGCCCTGCCACCTAGTGAGTTTGTGCGGAAACATGGCCAAGGTCATGTCAAGTAAGAACACATACCAGGTAACATAAAAACAACATTTGTTCCTTTTTAGTATTGCAAATTTAGAAATAAAAAATATTGTCCTGGAACTTTTCTGACAAAGGATGTATGACATCAACATTACTATAATCATCATCATAGTAAATTTATTTACTATGATGATGATTTATTTACATTTTAAAAAAATTAAATTCATGTGCTTATCTGTAGCACATCTAAATATATCTATAAAAATCTTAAAACTTTTATTGACTATACTTTTGTCATTATTATCTGTTCTTAGTTTTATATTTAAATTAAATTGTCTTTATTATTTATAGGCTTTTCTTGACTTTTCATGAAAAGTTTTGATCTCTGAAATATTTTTAAGTCATTATAATTTGATACAGTGCAATACTTTATTTGATAAAATTGCAACATTTGTTATTTTATTGCTAATGATAGCTAATATCATTAGTAACATTAATTCATTATCCTTAATAGCATAAGAAAGATGGCTCTACAAAGAAAATTTTATTTTAAACAAAAACATTTTTGCCCTTCCATAAAGCCATCATTAGTTATGTAGTTAAATATTTGGAAAATGTTACTATACTGTATATAAAAGTAAATGTTATATATATAATAACATTTTCAACATTTTCCAGATACTTAACTACATAGTTAATGATGGCTTTATGGAAGGGCAAAAATGTTTTTGTTTAAAATAAAATTTTCTTGATCAGAGCCATGAATGTATGAATGTTTTATAATTAGAAACTGAATACATTTTGTATACAGTCAATTTTGCTTAATTGGGACAGCCACTTTTTTTGGGCCAAATTTCAAAGAATGGAAACCAAACTAATAAACTAACACATAATTTAAACGTTTAATTGGGACAGTAGCAGAAAAGGATAATTAGCAATTTTTGACATATTTTAGGGATTTTTTGAAAGTATGTCAACACTACATATACTATTATTTGGCAATACTAGCGTGATGCAAATCAGTTATCTATCGTCATGCATCTAGCAAGTATGCATCTGCTTAAGAGTCTACCATTACTGTACCTATTGATAGTCATTTACAGTGTCTATTTTATTTAAAATTTTTAAATCTTTGTCAAGATGCCAAAAAATGATTTTACACTTTCAAATAAAATTGCTTTGCTGGATAAAATTAAAAGCCAGCCATTTAATACAAGCCATTGTAGACTTGCTGATATAACTGGCGTACCAAAATCAAAAGACAAAAGATAGACTACACTTGATGCATTTTTGCAGAACTAAAATTTGAAATTGTAAAATTTATCATGTATGTACTGAATTATTTTTTCTTCACTATCTATAGTACTAATATTTTCTATATTTTGGTTTAATAAAGCATTAAAAATAGATACCTAATTATTATTTTTTTACTTATTTATTTACCTATGTATTACATATTTTATTTTAGAATATATTATTAGTTTCTTTAATTAGGGCAGCCACTTAATTGGGCCAAAATGGATTAGTCCCAACATGTCCTAATTAAGTGGAACAACTGTATATATATAATATAATCAGTTTCTAATTATAAAACAAAAGTAGATCAAAATACATGGAATATGTTACATAATATCAATAAAATATTTAATGCATTGCAAAAATTTAAGTTTGGTATAAAAAAGGGAAAAAATAAGGAAGATTAAAAAAATTCTATAATAAATTAAAATTTAAACAATAAATTGTAATATTGCATTAAAATATAATTTAATATGAAATTAAATTTGGAAATAAATGAATGACTAAATTAGAAATAAAGAAATGACATATGTGGGCACTGATTAAAAAAAAAAATACCACAATCAAGAAATAGATTCAGTAAGTGAGGGACTTACTGAATCTATTTCTGATGTGTAAATCTAATTTGTGTTGAATTTCCATATTTCATTTAACAATTTATTTTAACCATTCTGTTTACTACTATCAAATTTAAGCATTGTTGGACCTAGATGTAGAAATTTTGAGATGAATTAATTGTGTAAGTCAGAGACTTGTATTTCATACGAGGTATTTATTTAATCATGAATGATTTTTTAGATTGCGCACACAGCAAAATTCTTAGCAGGATAAAATAATATATTAGCAAATATTTTCAATTCTCTTAGTGGGATTACATCAGCTGCACAATATAGTCAGAAACAGAGATGAAACAATCTACAAATATAATATCCATGAAAATTGCTTGAGACATAATAATGTTTTATATCACAAGCTAGAGGCAGCACATCTATGTCTGGTATTAGTTAGGCTTACAAGTCAGTTATCATTATAGAGAAGCAATCATGCCATATAAATGTTACGTTCCTCAATGTAATAGCAACATAAAAAAAAAAAAGATAAAGGACATCAGTTTCATTCATTCCCTAAAGATAGTAATCTAAAAAGCCTGGAGTATTGCTATTAAAACAGGAAAGACAGTATTAAAGCATGCCAAAGTTTGCAGCTTGCATTCTCGCCACACCGATTACACTCCATCGAAAACAATATGTCAGTTACCGTTATTACTTTTTGATGATATATATTTTTTTATAAGAAACAGAAATTATTAAACATATTTGTATTAAAACAAATGTCTCCTGTAATTGATGCTTCAATCAACTTACACATTCAATTCAACATCTATTTTTCAGAAAATAGTTCAAGTATTTTCTGAAAAATAGATGTCAACCTTTTTCTTCACTCAATATTGCTAATCTTCAATTCAAACTAGTTATGAATTGTTGAAATTATTCAAATGTTTTCTTGATATTATATTTATTGGTGAAAATTGGTCAGGTGATGGAAACCAAAGAAATGAGATGCTCTCTAAGTTTTTTGACACAACTGGACTGCGGACAAGATCATATTTTTGCTATGCAGAAAGTCTGAAATTTAATATAATTTAAATGTAAAAAATAAAGCATCATTAAAAGCAGGGGTGTCAAACTGGCTTCCCGCGGGCCGCATGTGGCCCTTGATGTATTTTTTTGTGGCCCCCCAACATTCTCAACTAAAATGAAAATTAGAACAATATTTTATGAGATAATAGGAAGTAACTCTCGCTTCATAGCTATGTCATAAACTATTATACACTAGTTTGATTTTAATGAAATGTAATTATACCAGATTTTTCGATTGGCTTTATCGAGGTATACGTAAGATGACAGGGATTTTTCAGATCATTGACACAAACTAACAAATAAGCTGTCATGTCTAGTTTCAAGAACTTAATTTGTTCAAGTGGGAATAAGACAAATAATCATATTTGTCTCATCCTATTAATTACTTCATATCATCTAAAATATACTTGACAATCAACATTAATTACTCTTTTGTGTTTGTAAATAAGTATTGAAGAATATTTAAGAGAATCAAATGAAAGTGTATTTTATTATCGTGATTATATGCAATCCTCATTTTTCAACTCTCTTAATAAATTGTATTTAAAATTGAAATTTTAAATTAAAATACAAATTAAAAATATTCAATATCATCAATAATGAAGTAACTGCATTTGAATGCTATGATCTAATGATTAAATACATACTATAGCTTTAAAATATTTACTTGGCATTAGTATTGATATCAAAATTCTTGAATACAAGAATATAATTATTTTTTACAATTTGTTTTCTTGAAAATAGCTTCATCTTATAATTGGGTTAAATATTATTATTAATTTTATATAACAAAACATAATGAAAATTTCAAAACTATATTTTACAAACTAAACGAAATTTAATTTATAAAATGTAGGTTTTTACATATAATGTAATTTATCTTTTTATTGATAAATATGATTATTAAAAGCAGTTCTAGAAAAAAGCTAATCATCAAATGTTCTAATTTTTAAGCATTTGTTTTCTTGGAATGATTAAAAATACACAGTTAAAAGATATGTCATCAAAATCATATTTAATGAGAACTTTGGTAGATTTTTATGAAATTAAAGATTTTCAATCTTTTTAAACCTAAAAAGATTGAACCTAATAACTTTTTAATATCTGCTGTTTTTTAAATGATCAAGGTATAAGCTTAAAAGATATGACATTGAAGTAATCTTTAAGAGCAGAACATCCCTACGGATTTTATAAAAAGTTATACTAATTATTTCTGAAGTTATGGGATATACAGACTACATTGTGATTTTAGCCATACCTTCTGAAGAAAAATTAGAAAGTAATCTAAAAGTAATTATAAGTAATTTAAAAGGCATCAACAAATTAGTTTGAAATAGTATTTTATTAAATACAAATATGATAAATCATATTTTATCATCGTAATTTGAAAACTTCAATTATGTATTATATATTCCCTTTCCTACCTGAAGGTCAGATTATTAGATTACTAGTAACTGATTTAATCTGATTTTGTACTATAACAGAAAATAACTTTATATTAAAAATATAATTTCTTAAATGAATTTATTCAATTTATTGATTTTTCAAATAAAAGTTGTAGAACAAAATTAAATATAATTTTATTTTTCAGGAGACACCATGAAGGATATGAGGCTATTATTGAAGAACACCGACATAGACATCGACATAAGCATCAACATCGTGAACGTGGCACAGGATGTAGAGATAGAAGGAACAATTATTTAGATCTTGCAGGAATAGATAATTGCAATAAGTCACATGAAATATATAGTAGTAATTGTAATGATGGTGCTTTTATTTGTCCTTATCGTCTTTTGGACAGAAATCACATGTGTTCAAAATTACACAGAGGAAAAGATATGATGGAACAAACAAGGACAAGAATTATCAATGATGATATGCTTTATGGAAATAGATTCATGGACCCTAAAAATGATTTACTTAATCTGAGCTTTGATATGTGTAGTTGGGAACGACATCATCATAGACGTTCCAAGTCATATGATATTTATGAAAATCCTCATCATCCTAATATACCCAATTCTCCAAAAGTAAAACAGAGACCAGGACGTAGTGCTTCTCTTAATCCAACAGGAGTGTCACCTATGAATAATCATACTCAGTCTCCTAATCATCATCATCAACGTCATCGCGAGAGAGAACGTGAACATCAAAGAGCAATGCAAAGGGTTGCAAGTTGGATTGGCAAAAATATAGAAGAATCGAAGGAGAGAAGATAAAGATAGCAGAAATCCAATGACAGATCCATCGATTTTGACAATATCCAGTAAAAATTAAAGGTAGGTGGATGTTCGTAGAGTTGGCCACAATGGCCGACTCCGAACTATAGAAATTTTCTTAAGTGAGAAGAATATATATATTAAAATAATGCAAATTTTATGTTGGCTTCATAAGAAGGAAAAGAAGTAAACAAACTAACCAAGTTGCCATCACGTGTCAATTAAGTATGATCTGTGATCAGATATGAGTGCAACTCTGTTAGTAAACCATGCCCACATGCTTTTCCATATTTCCAATTATCACATTCTTTGATAAATAACTCTTGTACAGTCTTTGGGATCATATTTAATTTTATTTTATAATTTTTTCTATCTGCGTGATAGTTCCCGGGAATACAAAAAGTGTGAAAATCTTACAATTTCCCGGGAAAGAAACCCTAATTTCCAGTTAAATTCCACCTGGCTACCATGCTAAAAAATTAATGATTATTGTTAGAGTTAAAAACATGCATATTTTTTATTTTATTGATCTGTATCATCTCCATTATCTTTATGATGATTTAAATTCCTTATCACCTTAATATTCTTCCAGTCAATCTTCACATTATTTTTATAAGCAAGTATAGTATTTAACCTTTGGATGTCAATGATGATTTGAAATTAAATCTAATTAATATGAAAAAAAAAATTAAAATTGTGAAATCTCATTTAATTTTCATCAAAATCTTTTGAAATTTTCATAATTTATTGCATCTTTTGTTCTCTTTCTAACAATGCAAGCATTTTTTAATTTTATTTTTTTTGCAACTTCTCAGTATATGTATGAGATCAATGTAAACATGATTTTTTTATATGAAATTTTAGCCATCCAACAAAATAATTGATATTTTAAGATAGTGCAAGTCTTCTGAAGAGTCATGAATGAAGAAATTTGGCCAAAATTTCCAGAAATTACTTAAAAAATCATGAGTCATATAACCTCTGTTGAATGATTTCATTAAACAAGGTTTATTTAAAAAATTTTTTAAATAAATCTTGTTTAATGAATTTTTTTTATTAATATTTATAGAAATCCAGTGTAAATGAAAGGACTTTTGTATCTCTGAAACTCTACAAATTGGGGACCTATTTTATTAATGTTTAATATACAGGTAATCCCCCTACTTACTTAGATCTGACATATGTAGACCCATACTTACATAGGATATTTTTAAATAGCAAGCCAGATCTGAACCTGGATCCTCCAAAAACACAGAAGTGTGGAACTCGGAATTTAATCTGGATTTTCTAAGATGATTAGCGACTCTTTACCATGCAGTTTATAAGCTTATTATTTAATATAACTATTTTTTGTGTTACATCATTGTGACACATTAGTATTGTACAATGTACACTCCAACATATTGCACACGTACTTCTAAAGTGACCAAGTCAAAAACTTGCATTTTTGTGTTGGCACCATTTTAAAACTTGGGAAGCAATCCTCCATCAGCTTTTGAAACCGTTTTCCTAAGGCCTACAAATTTTGAAAAAATTATTATTTATATATGGTTTTTGGTTAAGCTGATTTCATAGTTTTTCCCAATTTTCCCAAAAACGTTCATTTTTGACTTGTGTCACTTTAGAAATACGTGTGCGATATATGTGTTTTGACTTGTAAGGTTTTGCAGAACAATCCACTTACATAAGTTAGGGACTGCTTGTAATCAAATAATGAAACAGAAAGAACTTCTTTGATTAAAAATTTATTTTATGCATTGATTTTTTTTATTATTACAAACATCATTTTACTGAAATATTATATTATTGTAAAACTAATTGAATCATAATTCATGTAAAATGTTTGTTCTGAACAGCATTTGTTAAAGTATGCAATAGGAAGCTTATTTATCAACAGAGCAGCCTAATTTTTAAATGATATTATAGTAGAATATCTTGACAAATAGTTGCAGTCATTAGAAAAAGTTTAGGATTATTTATTTAGTGCATATAATTTTCTAATAGAGCTATGTCAACTGAGATCATTGAATTTTAGATAAGAATTTCTCTGAATTATTGAAAGTCAGATATCCAATCATGCAACTCTGATATACTTAGCAATATAATTAGACATTGTTAACATGTTTATAATAATACTAGTTTACTTTTCACTTTTCTTTTTAAATATAACTAATAAAGATTCAATAGTTCATTAAGTGAAAAACAACACAAAATTTAAATTTAATACTGTAGAACTTTTGGCTTAATTAAGCCATCATCAGCAGTTGAATTTTTTACTAACAAGAATAAATTCTAATGATTTATTCTTGTTTGTAAAAAATTCAACCGCTTATGATGGCTTGATTAAGCCGAAAGTTCTACGGTATTAAATTTAAATTTTGTGTTGTTTTTTCATTTAATGAGTTGTTGAATCTTTATTAGTTACATTGCTAACATATTGGCAAATGGGGAGACAGGTTAGAAAAAAATTGGCACCTCATGCAAATATCATTGGCATATATCAACTGATTTATAAAATTTTGTCAGTAGCTAGATTATTCAATATATATTTTTAGATGCTTATTATAAAAATAGATTGAATAGTAAAGTTTATACTTCAAATTATTTCATAAAAATCTCAATTTTGATTAAGGAATATTTAAAATATTTTTGATTGTTCATCTTTATAAACATTTGAAAGTACAGGTTGACATTCAAAAATCCGGATTATTCAGTATTCCAGCATGAATTTCAGGAGCATATTTTCAAATTTCCCCGTACTGTTGCGCCACTGTTTTCTGGAGCTGCCGTTGATGTTTTGATGTACCCCATTCTCAGTTGTTCGGTGTTGCTTGCCACGCTAACATGTAGCTCTGCTCATTCCTTCTTTTTTTTTTAATATTTATTTGCTGTTGTTTAATCCAATTATGGATTAAGCAAAGACGATATGTGGCATAAAACGTAAACATCATGTGTTATCGATCTCAGAGAAAGTGGAAATACTAAAAAACTTAGTAACGGTGTGTCCGTGCAAACCATTTGTGAAACATATGACTGTAAATGTGATAATTTTCTATTAAATATACAGCATATATAAATCTTTAATTATCCGGCATATTCAAAAATCCACCACTTCTCAGGTCCCAAGGTTGCCAGATTTTTGAATGTCTACCTGTATAGGTTCATCATCTTTATATGAGTGTTTTTTATATTAAATTATTTGAATTTAATATTTTTTATATTTTCTATAATAATCTTTTATAAAGTTTTGTTAATCTATAATCCAGAAATTTGTTAATCATCATTTATGAATTAAATTAATTGTAAATTATATTAATTTTTCAATTGTAAATAGGAATTTCTCTGAATTGTTGAATGTCAGATATCCAATCATGAAACCCTTATATAATTAGCAATGTAATTAGACATTGTTAATTTGTTAGCAAATAAGGAGACTGATTATAAAATTATTAAATTTAACTATGAATTATATTAATTTACAATTAACTTAATTCATAAATGATGAAATATTTCTGAAACTATATGAGTATGGAATAATAAATTAATGTTTTACAAAATATCAGTTATTTATGCATGGTCACCAGAAAGCAAATTTTCTGGGCTGAAGAATTTTGACACATTGCACCACTTGTTGACTAACGTAAGATAAAAATGTTGTCAATTGTTTAATTATTCTATATTTTTTAGAATGCTTATTTTAAAATATTACTGAATAGTACAGTTAATTAATATGAATCATCAGAAAGAACTGCCAAGTATAGAAGATATAATTATTACTATTTACGATACTATTCAAAACAAACAATAGAGAATACATATAAGTTTTTTATAGGAGTTCCTTGACAAACATAAGATTTGCATTCTTGATGATGATATATAAATCAAATTACCTATATAAATTTTTAGATAAATATTATAAATTAAAAACTTATATAATATATGTATAGCTTTTTATTACAATATAATTATTGTAATATGATGCATCTATACAATATATTTAATATTCGAATAATTATTGGGACATAGAATGACTTCATTATGGAGAATTAACTATCAGTGGTGCCATTAATATTATTCTAGGGATTTTATAACTATCATTGCAATATTATTATTTAAAATTGCACTATATACTAAATTATAAAGATGATTTTTTTAATAATTTTCATGTCAAAATTTTTTACAGACAGATAGAGTGTATCTGTATTAAATCATAATTAAAATTTTAAACACATTCATTTTAATATAATTTAAGTTTCAGTTGTGAATATAATTAACAATGACATTTTTGAATAAAGCACATTTTAGAGTTCATTGATTGTTAAGTAAAATAAACTGCAAACATAATCTGTATACTTATTGTTTTCTCTTTGTTTTTAACCAGTGAGAAGCAAGTACTTAACAAATAGTATTGCCAGTGATGGAAGAACTGCAATAAGTTTTGTTTTCTAGATTTAGATTATTTTGATTTATGATAAAGAGTAATTTGAATTTAGGATATGAAAAATCAATTCATCTTCAAAGAAAAGAAATTATTAACAACAAATAACATTTTAAAATATTATCATCATCATTAATATTTTAAAATGTTATTTTAAATTAATATTAAATGAAATAAAATATTTCAGTAAAAGTAAATAAATCAGTTATCAGATTTTAATAAATTATTTTTATTAAATGTATAAACATTTAAAAAGTATAGGATGATGGCTTAATACATGAAAATATCATGTGATGGAGTTGTAGTATTATAAGAATTAAATGAAGACTAAACAAAGGATTCAGAAGTTCTGTTAGTTTCTGTGATTATGAAAAAATTTGTTATATTGCATTTCTGAACAAATTAAAATTTTCATCTAAATGTTTTCTATGATGATCTAGAATTCTACAAATCCTTGTTTCAATAAGTAATTAACACTTAATAATTCTATCTGTGAATATTAATTGTCTGATCATTCTATTTTTTTCAGACTTTCATTAATTGCTAGTAAACATTATGAAATTAGGACAAACTAAGCAATATTTCAATCTTCATTGTTATCGATTTAATGACTATGGCATTGCATGCGATGATTTTTCTAAGGAAAAATTCTTAGTATACAGACTAAATAAAGTTTAAAATAAAATTGTTTTTTCAAATCACATCTTTTCAGGTGTTATTTTCTATACTATTAAATATTAAATTTTTGCTTTAGAAAAGTTACAGTTCAGGAATTTAATTTTTGAAATATTCCAAAAGTTGTAAAGATTATGATGTTTTTACATTATACTAATTATTTTCCTAAGTTTTTGTTGTGGATTTTATTGATTTGAATATGATCATGGATTCATTTCATTTTTGTTATATATAAAATTTTTGGTGTTTGAGAAAATATTTTCTTGTCTTTTTAACTAGATTTATAGTGTTTTTGCATAATATTTGTTTCTGCCTTTATAAATTCTCATCATCTTTTTCAGCCAGTTCTAGTTCCATCATCTTTTTCAACCATTCCTAAAATTCATGCTATACAAAGGCTTCCCGCAGGATTTTCCACTCCTATTTATTTCTTGCCTTCATCTATTTTCTTTTAGCCACCTCTTTTAATTCATCTCATAAAATTCAAAATTTCAAATTTCTACACTGCAAATATAAAAAATTCTTTAGCTTATAATATCCAAATAATATGAAATTTAAAAAATAATTTCAATTTTTGTAATTATTCGATTTATAAAAATGATACTTATTAAAGAATCTCTCCATTCAACATTTTCTGCATTTATGCAACAACATTTTTTTAATTCATTAAAATTTCATTATTTTAATGAATTAAAGAACATTGCTAACTATAAAATATGATATTAAAAAGCTGTTTTACCAATTTTTCAATTTTAAATAAATCTAATCCATATTAATTTAATTTCCTGGATTAAATAGAAATGTAATGTAAGTAATTCAGCTCAATTTTTAAAAGTGGAAAAATATATTTATTAAACTTGAACATCTTTCAGCTTTATTAAGCCATCTTCAGCACAATGTAAGTAATTCAGCACAACGCATTGTGCTGAATTACTTACATTGAATAAGAAGTGGGAAGAAATTATGCATTATTAAATAGAAATTTTTTAATAATCAAAAATAATTTATACAAAATTTAGAAACATGTTTGAATTAATGATCAAACTAATTACAACAAAATTATAGCATTTTTGATTTATTTAGAATAACAGAATATTTTTATATAGCTAAACTAATTTTTTCAGATGATATGTCAATGCCAATACTGGTATATTTTCATAAATCAGTATATCTTGATAATATACATCTAATAATAATATATTTTTGTACCAATGTGTTGTTTAATTTATAAATGTCTTAAATTTTCATATTCTGAATATTAATATTATAATTTTATTTTACTGATGAAAATAATAGTTCTTCATGGTAATTTGTTATTTCCAGTTTAATTGAAACTAATATGCATAATATAGATACATTTGCAATATACTTTGATGATTTCAATTTATTTTTAGATATGTACTATAGGAAAACCTATACTAGGTGATCAGCTTTCAGCAGCTGAGACCACCAGAAATTAGTTAGCTACAAATTTCTTTATTAAATAGTTTAAAATACAAAGTTTATGATACAGTTTCACATTGTTAATTAAATATAAAGAAAGAAATCAGTAATTAATGTTTTTTTTTTTTCCAGGATTTTTTCACTTTAGAATGCTCAAAAAAAAAAGCAGCTGATAGAAGATTTAGAGCCCGTCTGGCATTTCTGATTAAAATATGATTTGCTGGCCACCTAGTAGATGTTGCATACCAGATGCCAAAATTAAATATTGCCATGGCCATTTTACAGTTTAAAAATCCTGCAATGTGCTTGGGCAGATATTAAGGTGGCCAGCAGCACAGGTGATCTTTATAAAATAGGTTTAATGCCTTATATACAATGTTAGTTTGCAATCACATGAAAAAGTAATAGCATTCCATTTGAAGGATCTGAATTAAATTCAGGGACCCATTCTTTACTATATAAAAATATTCATTTATTTAAATGTTATTTTTAACACAAAGTTAATATACAAGCAGTAAAAAAATTTTATGTTGCTTAAGAGCTTATTACATATTATCTTGTGAATACAGATAAGATACAGTCGATTCTCACTATTCGCGGTAGTTACGTTCTGTAAATTATTTGCAAATACTGAATTAGCGAATAATGAATCATTGTACCTATGGGAAATACATTTTCATACTTGGTTATGTGTGTTTTTCTGTTTACAGACACCTTATTTAATATTTATTACATTACTTACAAATAATTACAGTATATGCAGTGTATAGTATAATATACAGTAATCTTTATTTAATTTCTTAAAACATTAACTATGTAGTAAATAAAATCTTAATTTTGATGGGTAGGTTTTTGATGTGATAGCTGACACATTGTCTTTCTGAACTGTGTTGAAAAACTGCATCAGCCTTGTCTGCATCGCTTTTTGTCTCAGATTTTCTAAAATTTCGGCATAAGGAGCAATTGCGCAGAAAGTTAGGCACCTAAATTTGAGACTGCATTCAAGCATAGCGTCAGAATCTTCTATGGGACCTGTGGACAATATGAACAGGCTTTTGGCCTACCTGTGGTCTGTGGAGTGAACAAGGATAGATAATGGGAAATTTTCTGGCAAACTGATTCAGAGACTACATTTAGTAAACAAACAACTTTCTTTATTAGAGAGAGTTTACTTTGGTAACAATATTTTCACTGCTCAGCAGAATCCGCAAATAAGCACAAAAGCTCCGCAAATATCAATTTTGTGGTTATAAATAAATTTTCTTAAATAATAGAATACAGAATCCTCGTTGATTTCATGACTCTCTTTTAATACTTTGCCTAAATAACATCAGTCATTCTATATAATGCCTGCATTTCATACTTTGCTGGTAACATATATAATAGACTACCTAAATATAAAGTTTACTTAACTAATGTTTGTTTATCTATTAACAATATTTCTGCAAAACCCACATCATGGATGTTAGAATTCTTGCTATTTCCCATATATTAAAAGTCCAACCGACAGATTAACAAAGTTATCAGGCTGTTAAAATTCAATACTTTTGGGAACTATAGGTGAAATAAGATACAAGTTTGAATTATTTGTTTTTATATCTCAGTATTAGTAAAATGTGATGAATTTATAATGAAATCCACAATAATCTGTTCAATATAAAAAGCAGTTAATTTTAGAAAGTTTTCAATTATATTTTAAATGTATGTTTTGGCATACCTAACTCTGATATGTGCTCAAAATGCTTGCAATAGAATGAAGTATTCAAATAAAAACGGAAACTTGATGCAAAAGCATCTTTAATGGTGGAAAAATAAGTCAATAACCTGAAACCTAATGCTTTTTATTACTTACTGAAGAAAATATCTATTAATAATTTCCCATGATTATCAAATAAATCTTATTCTATTATCAGATTAGGAATATTATTATTTGTACCAACTACTATATTATTGCAATATTATAATTATTCAAAAAAAGCTCTAAAAATTCTCTGAAGAAAAATAAGTTTTCATTTGTTATTAGAGAGAAAATAATTTCAGAAAGGGGCCTAAGAAGAGATTGCAACTACAATTTATTAGTCTTAATAATTTTCACAATATTAATATGTTCCAACTAGTAGTCAAAGGCTGCAGGTACCAGAATGAAAATGCAACAATTACTGACATGATTTTATACCAGTTAAATAAAAAATCTTCTTGTAATAAGAAACATGAAAAGAAGGTTGAGTGTTGATTTTCTCAATAAACTACTCATTTCTATTCTCCATAAGCTCCTAAGACTGAAAAAAAGCTAGGAAGAAAAAATAAGTAATTTTTGTCCTTGAAGAACATCTAGAAATTTCTTTTGATCACAGGATAATTTATAAACTGAGTTTAAACAATTACATAACAGATTGGAAGTGTGAAATAGTGAAAACATTAAAATATCCAAAATTGATGGTAATTTAAAATGATATTGCCCTGGAGATTTTTGTTTATACCAAAATGACTAATAATGAATATTTTAATTTAAGGGAAACCCAAACTACAGAGTAGATTTATGCAACTTGAAAGGAATATGTAACGACAGAAAACTGATTGTAAGCATCTCATCTATATGGCTTTGTATGAAGTTGCAATAAATTTTTTAAAATTGAAGGTCAAGCTGTTATATTGGAATAACAGTTTGGTATAGACTGATTTGCTGTAAAAATTATTATAGTTTTACAAAATCCTCAAATCGAAGATGCGTAAATGACAACCTATATGAAAATGTTGAAAAAATTGATATGATAATTTAAGTGTGTAAAATTGATTGCAATTAACATATTCAATTTATTAAAAATCAATTTTAAATATTGGCTTTTGAATATTATCAAAAATTTTCTTTCAAAAACAGCTATTTCCATACTTTAGTTTCAAAAGTGATTTCTAAACTGTTATATTTCCTAAAAACCAATGAGTGTAATTTTCTGAAACCTTAGGCATTGTGAAAGAACTAATTTTTAAAACAAAACTATAGTTAGAAAATATTCATACAAATATTAAATGCCAGCTAATGATTTTATAAATTTCTCAAAATTATGTTTTAAAATAGATAGTTAAGATTATGAATTTTATAATTTTAGTGTTCTAACTAGCAAGGCATTCATAGTTTTCTTCTGCTTCCTGATCAAACTCCATCTTTCTATTCTGCAAATTAACTGATTAAATATGTTTCATAATTTTAATAGTGAAAATGCAGTAAATTTTAATTTTCTCCTGTGTTAGTGCTTGTTTATTTATTTAGTTATTTAATAGTGAAGTTTAACATATGGAAATTTTTTCAATATATGAGTAAAAAGCCAGTAAACATGAACATGAAATTAATAAACATTTTAATATTTACTCTGTTGATTCATTTGCAGGCACATCAGAAGTTTCTGTGGGTTCAGGGACTTCAGCAATTTCAGTTGTAATTATTTCTGTATTTTCAGGTTCTCCAGTTTTAGAGTCCATTTCTTCCTTTGGCTTTTCTTTTGTTTCATCTTTTGTTTCAATTACTGGACGGGAGCCTTCAGGAAGTTCTATAGAACATGCAACTTGAGTAATATTGCTTGCAGAAAGTGAAAATCTTTCAAATTCACATGGGGAATGTAAATAAAATCCTTGACCATTTCTCGAAAATACAAGACTTGAAATTCCACTATTAAGTAAAGTAATTTTTAAAATTTTATTTTTTATAATCTGTTCTTATCATTTTATTTTTTTTTAATTTGTCTATTAGTTAGTTAATTTATATGATAATTTTATATAATAATATTACATAAAGTCATTAAGATATTTTCATAATTGTATATATACAATTTAAACTTTTTCATTATTTCAAAAATGTTAAAGAAAACTAAAACAAATGATCACACACAAAATGGTGCAAGACTGAATGGTTGCACTCCTACACTTATAATGGAGATTAGTTTGACCACCAACAGTGCTATTATTTTCTATTGGATATAAGAGGAATAATCTAAGAATAAACAAGTCCATAATTTGTTATTGAAAATTTAAAAAAGATCTGAAAACAAAATTTTTGTGGAGTGCAGATCTATTTGAACACTGTTGTGTCCAAATAGATCTGCACCAAAATAATGAGAGAAGTACTTTCAGCAAAAACAAAATTAAAATGTTTTTAATCTATTCTAGGACCAGCTTTACCTGTTATATTCCGACTAATAAAAAATAAGAAAAGTCATGTGCCATGTGGATTAGGCTATTTACAAGTAATATAGATCACTTCTAGTTCATGTGTTTTTTTAATATGTTCCATTGCAACAGGAGCTGTATAATCATCATTCACATCAATTATTGTGAATGATGATTACATATTTAACATTTATATTTAACACAAATATTTTACATATTTATAAGCTAAAAGCTTTGCAAATTCAGCCTTGACCTAAAATAGAACTTATCATAAACATTCAAAACCAAAAACAGTTTCCATTTGTGGAAGAAATTTAATGCATATATCATATGCATTAACCTTATCCGCTCCTCTTAAAAAAAAATAAACATTCCCTAGGGGTCCGAAGGGTTATGAAATATGATACTTGATATTCGATATTTTGCCGTAACTTTTTTACTTTTTAATTTTTTGGCACGAAAAAATTATATTTTGTTGTCCATATACTCTGTCCTGATATCGTTTTT